>LZPO01066325.1:79890-93730 GCA_001675575.1 Neotoma lepida | reverse complement strand
GTTCGAATGTCCCGCCTAACCTTATTCTGCCTCACCATTGGCCAAACAGCTTTATTTATCAACCAATCAGAGCAACACATTTTTAGAAAGACATTCCCATCAGACTTTATCATGTAATATCTTGTTTTCTCCATCTATGGTGACTGAAAGTTTTTCTGGGTATAGTAATCTGGGCTAGCACCTGTGTTCTCTTAGCATCTGCAGGTCATCTGCCTNGACCCTTNNGGCTTTTAGAGTCTCCATTGAAAAGTTGGGGGTAATTCTAATAGGTCTCTCTTTATATGTTACTTGGCCTTTTTTCTTTGCAGCTTTTAATATTCTTTCTTCTGTGTGTTTAGTTGTTTAGATTATTATGTGGCGGAGGTCCAATCTATTTGGTGTTCTGTAAGCTTCTTGTACCTTTATAGGCATGCCCTACTTTAGGTTAGAAAAATTTTCTTCTATGATTTTGTTAAAGAGATTTTCTGAGCCTTTGAGCTGGGAGTTGTCGTCTTCAATTCCTATTATTCTTAGGTTTGGTCTTTTCGTAATGTCCCAGGTTTCCTGGATGTTTTGTGTCAAGGATTTTTTTTTTATTTAACATTGTCTTTGACCAATGTATCTATTTCTTCTATCATGTCTTCAACACCCAAGATTATGTCTTCCATCTCTTGTATTCTATTGGTGATGCTGTGTCAGCAGTTCCTGTTCTTTTACCCAGATGTTCCATTTCCAGAATTCCCTCAGTTTGTGTTTTCTTTATTGCTTCTATTTCCATTTTCAGGTCTTGAACAGTTTATTCGTTTCCTTCAACTGTCTGTTTTTTCTTGACATTCTTTAAGGGATTTATTGACTTCCAATTTTTTGATTGTCTTTTCCTCTATTTCTTTAGAGGACTTATTCATTTCCTCTTTAAGGATCTCTATCATCTTTCGAAAGTTGGTTTTAAGGTCTCNACCCAAGTTGGGGGCTGGATTTCTGATGACTGGGGTGGCCTCTGGTCGAGTTGGGGGGTTCTGCCCAAGTTGTAGATTGGGGTTCTGGCAGCCATAATGGCCTCTGGTCTAGTCAGGGGTCCTCTGGGATCTAGGTGCTGGTGTGGCATCTGATGGAGCAGGGGCCTTCCGCCAGAGGTGTGAGCCAAGATAGGGTCCCATTTTTTTTAGATTCTTATGTATTCCAGGTTGCCTCAAATTTTCTAGATAGCCAAAAATGATCTTGAATGTCTGGTCTTTTTGCCTCCATGTCCTGAGTGCTGAGATTACAGACCTGTGCCACCACCCTTGGTTTATACAATACTGAGGGTTGAATCCAGCTTTCTGTGTATGCTGGACAAGCCATTCTATTAACTGAGCCACATCTCCAGTCCAAAAAGACTTTTGGTTTGGTTTTTTTGTTTTTTTTTATTTTGTTGTTTGAAGTACTAAACCTTGAACTTAGAGCCTCACACATGCTAGACAAGTTCTCTACTACTAAACTATATTCTCACCCCTTACATTCTTCTTTAATTTTCCTTTTTCATGCAACAACTTACTTAGGTTGTCTTTTTGTGTCATTTTATTTGACTTAAAATGTATTTAATCATCCTCCTAGTGAAGAACATTTAGGTTGTTTGCAAATTGGTGCTATTATAGTGTCACAGTGAACATCCTTGCATATGTCTTGGTNTGGTAACTGAGTACTAGTATAGGTTAGATTCACTAACATTTTTTTAATTATTAAATTTATTTGGGGGGTATTGTCATGGCACACTTGTGTATTCAGAGTACAATTTGCAGCAGTCAGTTCTGTTCTTCTACCATGTGGCTACCAGGGATCAAACTCAAGTCGTCAGGTTTTGCAGCAAGTACCTTTACCTTTACCTTACCAGCTTAATTACTATTTTTTTTAGTATTTTGAACATTGAAATTTTAAATTTTATGAGAGGAGGAAAGGAATCTAATATGCACTAAAATTGACCCATACACAGATATGAGGGCAATCTAGCTATGAAGTATCACCCCACTGATCACCAGGGTTGACAGTGTAGGTGAAAATTTGTCCAGTCCCCCCCCCCGCTCCTGTGGCCCCTTAGACCCAAGTAAACACACAGAGGCTTACATAATTTTTAAACTATGGCCATGGCAGGCTTCTCGCTAGCTAGCTCTTACATCTTAAATGAACCCATTTTATAAATCTGTGTCACCACGTGTTCCATGTGGCTTTACCTGTGTGCCGTTACATGTTGTTTTCTAGATGGCGTCTGCCCAGCTCTGCTTTTTCCCTCTCTCCCCCTAGTTCGAATGTCCCGCCTAACCTTATTCTGCCCCACCATTGGCCAAACAGCTTTATTTATCAACCAATCAGAGCAACACATTTTTAGAAAGACATTCCCATCAGACAAGATGAGTTTCTCTTCCTCATTCACAGCTCCATGTGTGTCTATTCTGAAGCCACACCTCAGTGGAAGAGTGTACAAGTAAACTAAGCATGGTAGGTCACACCTTTAATCCCAGCACTCTGGAGGCAGAAGCAGGCAGATCTCTTGAGTTTGAGAGGCCAGCCTAGTCAACATATTGAGTTCTAGGACAGCCAGGTCTGCATAGAGAGACCCTATCTCAACAAATNATGAATAAATAAATAAATAGAATAAAAGGAAAGATATATAGTCATACAGTGGAATACTATACATTAAAGCAAATATTGCAGTTACATGTAGTAGCATGGTTTAATTATAAAAACAATATTAAAGAAAACAAGGTGCAGGGGGGGCACACCTTTAATCCCAGCACTTGGGAGACAGAGGCAGGCGGATCTCTGTGAGTTTGAAGCCAGCCTGGGCTACCGAGTGAGTTCCAGGAAAGGCACCAAAGCTACACAGAGAAACCCTGTCTCGAAAAACCAAAAAAGAAAATAAGGCAAGACTGAACTCTAGTGTTTAGACATATACCAACAAGAAGCAAAAGGATAGAGAAAAGAAGAGATGGCTCTCCACATTGCATACAGGACAGAAGGCGACAGTTACTGAAGGGGAATGGAAGCAGGAAGGGCTACTGAAATTTTGTTTCCTTTTTTAAATTAATACATTTGGCACACACATGCCACAGAGTATGTGTAGACATCAGAGGACAACTTGGAGGAGTGGGCTCTCTCCTTCTATTGTGTGGGTTCCAGGGATCAAAGTTAGGACATGAGACAGTAGCTTGAGCAATCTCTCCACCCCATGGTTGTTTGTTTGTTTGTTTTGTTTTGTTTTTGAAGATTTATTTTATTTTGATTATGTGTGTGTCTGTGTTTGGGTATATACATGTGAGTGCAGGCACCTGCAGAAGCCAGGTGTTGGATCACCTGGAACTGGAGTTCTAGGTGGTTGTGAACTACCTGATGTGGGTGCTGAGAATTGAATTCTGTTCCTCTGCAAGAGCAATACATGCCTTAACCACCCAGCCGAATCTCTCGCCCCCAGTGTTTTTTAATGTGAATGGTGATCATCTCAGGTGTTTATTCATATGTACATTTACGTTTCAATTTCTTTTCTATATTTTTTTAAGAAAAAAGTGTAAAATATGATGATTTGACTGAAGAAAGATAAATATGATTTGTAAAATATTTTTTCTTCATTCTTGAGAATTTAATATAGGTATAAAATGAAATATGATCATATCAATCTTGATTTCCTCCCTCAGCTCTCCCCTTAGGCCTACAATATGTCCCCCTCCTAAGTTCATGTTTTCTCTTTCTCTTTTTGATAACCCTCTAAGCTGAGTTAGTGTTGCCCATATGTACATGTACANCCACCCACTAGAGCACAGGACTCCTACCAGTGGCCACATTCTCCAAGATGAATGACTCCCCCTCCCCGGGTAATTATCAGCCGCCAGTATCTCCTCAGTAAGGGGTGGAGCCTAAGTTCATCTAACCTATCTGNGCCACAGTTTAGATTGGCTTGATCTTAGACAATGTCTTAGTCAGTGTTCTATTGCTGTGAAGAGACATCATGACCTTACAAAGGAAAGCATTCAATTGGAGCTTGCATACAGTTTCAGTGGTTCAGTCCATTATCATTGCAGACATGGTGCTGGAGAAGTAACTGAGAGTTTTACATCTGGATCTGTAGGCAACAGAAGGGGAGACAACCACACTAGGCCTAGCTTGAGCATATGAGACCATCCCCAGTGACACACTTCCTCCAACAAGGTCATCCCCACTCCAACAAGGCCATACCTCCTAATCCCTCCCAAGTACTGCCACTTCCTGATGACTAAGTGTAGCTGGAAGTTTTCCCATGTCCTGCCCAGTCCTGCAGTCACTCAGACCCAAGTAAACACACAGAGGCATATAATATTTTCAAACTGCATGATCTAATGGCTCAGGCTTCTCGCTAGCTAGCTCTTACAACTTGACCCATTTCTATTAATCTATAAGTCTCCATGTGTTCTGTAGCTTTACCTGTTTGTCATTACATGCTATTCCCTGGATGGTGGGATGGCGTCTCTCCACCCCTCCTTTTTCTTCCTGTCTATCTGCCTGGATTTCCACCTGCCTCTAAGCTGCCTTGCCATAGGCCAATGAAGCTTTATTTATCAACCAGTCAGAGCAACACATACTCACAGCCTACAGAAAGACATCCTGCAGCAACTAAGCATTCAAATATATGAGCCTGTTGGGGGCCATTCTCATTCACACCACCACAACTGCTGTGAGTTCATGAGTGTAATACCATGCCATGCCCAAAAGACAGCATCTCACAGCACATCTTCTTTTCTTACACCCCTCCTTTTCTGTCATGTTCCGTGAGCTTTGGTGTGTGTGTGGCATGTTAACATAGGTTACGACTGAACACTGCATCTCTTAAAAGATTGTGTTTATAGTGAATCTACCTCTAACAGTGTGTCTTATGTCTGACAGGGCTGTAAAGTGAGGGACCACATGGTTATTCTTCATGATCAAGGAGAAAACGATGATTTACTTCCTTGTCCAACTACTAGAATACTGGATGATCTACACAAGCACAGAGATGTCATTGTTGTACCTTTTTTTAAAGATGCGGTTAGGTGAGGAAAAAGAACACTAATCTTTAGCTTTATTCAGTTGTTTCCATTTCGTGATCCCCTCTCCCGAGTGTTTCCCCATATCAATAGTGTCTGTCCTCCTATAGTTACTGTTTCAGAGAATTGAACTGAAGGGCTTAGGGATATAGCTTGGTGGTACAACAGCCGTTCAGCTGTACAAGGACCTGATTTGATCCCAGCATTGCAGTGTGTGTTCCAGGGAGGGAGGATGTCTTAGATAGAGTTTCTATTTTCTGTGATGAAACACTATGACCAAAAGCAAGTTGGGGAGG
The DNA here is from genome assembly GCA_001675575.1 of Neotoma lepida. NCBI lineage: Eukaryota > Metazoa > Chordata > Mammalia > Rodentia > Cricetidae > Neotoma > Neotoma lepida. Next base: position 88,428 of record LZPO01066325.1, on the reverse strand, counting down.
AAAGGGTTTATTTGGCTTACACCTCCACAGTGTAGTCCATCACTGCAGGACGTCAGGACAGGAACTCAAACTNGGCAGAAACCTGGAGGCAGGAGCTGATGCAGAGACCCTANAGGAGTGCAGCTTATTGTCTTNTTCTCCATGGCTTTTCCACTCTACTTTCTTATAGAACCCAGGACCACCAGCCCAGCGGTGGCCCCACCCACAATGGACTTGCCCTGCACTCTGCATCCCCCACCCCCCACCTCAGTCAGTCACTAGTTAAGAAAATGTCCTATTGACTTGGCTGCAGCCTGATCTTATGAAGACATTTTCTCATTGCAGCTCCCTTCTCAAATGATTGTAGCCTGTGTTAAGTTGACATGAAAGTAGCCAGCATGGGGGGAGGGGGAGGGGGGAAGCTTCACTGAAATTATGGTGGTTTACACCAAGAATAGATTTATTTGACAGATAAAATAGAAAAATACAGGCAGTCCAAGGAGAGGAAAAACTGAACAAAAAGAAATTGGTAACTAAAAATGTCTAGATTTTAAACCCAGTTTTTGAAAATTTTGAGTTCTTTCCCCATCCCCCACTCCCACCCCCCTGGTCTCACACCATCATCCTGGGGATCAAACCTCAGGCCTCAAGCATGCTGAACAAGCCTTCTGCCACTGAGCTATCCCCAGTGCCAGATTGACACAAACAGGGAAGAAGTTGATGGTTGAGATCATCTTTCCTAACTTTAAACTCTTAAATTCAGTCATTTCTGCAATCACGTCTATCGTTTTGTAACGGCAACAGCTGTTGGTTGGGCTAGAGGACTCTAAAAGAGGCTTTGTGGAGAGCAGTGCCAACACAGCAGCCTTTTTACCACCTAGCACCTGGAGAGAGGATTTCCTAGTGTAGCAGTGGGCCTCTTCTAGATGATCTGCTAGATTAATTACTAAACATTACAAATGTAAACATTGCCAGGCATAGTGGCGCACGCCTTTAATCCCAGCACTAGGAGGCAGAGGCAGGTGATCTCTATGAGTTCGAGGCAGACCTGGTCTACAGAGCTGGACAGTTCTGGAACACCCAGGGCTGTACAGAGAAACCCTGTCTAAACAGAGGGGGGAAAGTAAATCCTGATGTGACATCCTAATAATTAAAAACTAAAATTCTGTTTTTATAGTGATAAGGATCAGGACTGAGGCCACGTGTAAGAACTTGTATTTCTTAAGCTATAGAAAACTTCTGTAATAACAAGGTAGTCTGCACGTGTACAAGAGCACCGAGTGTGCAGTGCCTAGGGGAGCCGGAAANGGTGTCACAGTCCCCTGGAGCTGGAGTGGCAGGTGGCTCTGAGGCAGTGTTGCTGCTGGGCACCAAACCAGGTCTCTCTACGCAAAAAGCAAGTCCTGAGCCTTCTCTCCAGCCCTCCTATAAATTGTAAGAAATTGAATGTTTCTCTATAAAAATGTCCTTTTCATTCAAGTGACCCTGGGATTGGCTCCTGTGATGAAAAGGGCCTGGAATATGACATTTTACTGGAACCAAATACACCATGGGGTCCCAAAACTGGGGAGCTCAATGCTGTGAGTAACTTTTCTATTTAATGTTTATATAAATGTAAAACTACTGATGATATTTTGTCTTTGACAGGAACCTAGTCTGTTTAAATTGAAATTAAACTGATTATCCAATCATAATATGATACTATGCTGAGTGAATATAACTGTNAAGAGTGATAAGTAATATATTATTTGACTTCAAAGAATTGATAACTGATACAATTTTAGAAAAAAAAACCTTATCTTCATGCTTTGTGTTATGGACAAATAATGAATTGAGAAATAAAGGAAATGTAGATGCATGTTTTGTTCCCTTCTTGTTCTGTAATATTTTGGTATGAAATTTTTTATTTTATTCAGAAATGTGTTTCATTTGTCAAAAGTTTTAAAATTGAAAAAAATGTAAAGGTGACCAGAAGAGCTTGGATTCAGTTGGTTTCTGTGATTGAAGCCCAGGGAATCTGTTAACTCGTTGCCTTTGACGGNTGATGTAGAATTTACTTGAGAAAGTGAAAAACTCTAGAAAACTACATAAATAATAGATGATGAATNGTTATATATATATAGGGGCTGGAGAGATGGCTCAACGATTAAGAACACTGCTCTTCNAGAGGCCCAGGGTTCANTTCCCAGCACCCACATGACAGCTCACAACTGTCTGTAAGTCCAAGATCTGACACTCTCACACAAACATACATGCAGGCAAAACACCAATGCCCATGAAATCAGAATAAATAAATTATTAAAAAAAGAATTACATATAAGCCATATAATTATGTGGTTCCTTAATGTGTAATAAATACAATCATGAAGGATTACAGAAATAGAGGAGACAGGTCAGAAAGAGAGGAAAGGGAGAATAAAGGGAGCAGAGTGAAAAGAGACAGAAGAGAGAGAAGAGACAGAGCAGAGAGAAGAGGAGAGACAATTTAAAGGAAGGAGGGACAGAGATGAAGGGGGAGAGANAAGAGGGGAGACAGCACATCCACTGTTTAATACTCTGATGCAAGAGCATAGGAAAGGCAGCTATCTCTCGGGAAGATGCATTCTCAGCCCCCCAGCCAGGCAGAAGGATGAGGTAGAGAGGTGAGATAGTGCAGAGAGGGGAGAGAGATTGAGGAGAGAGACAGGAGAGAGAAGAGCAGCAGAGAGAAGGTAGGGAGAGATCAAGAGCAAGATGGGCACATCCATCATTTTGTACACTACTGTAAGCAGAGACAANTTCCCAACCATAAGTTGAAAGACAGGATTGCCCTCAGGTGAGATGCGTTCTCAACACTCAGCAGTGCAGAAGGAGAAAGAGTGAGAGGGAGGAGTTACTAAAGATAAGAGAGGAGTGAAGAGAGAGTATGAGGAGAGAGGGTTGTGAGAAAGGTAGGAGAGAGAGAGACAGAATGAGAGGGGAGAGAGCAGAGAGTCGGGAGGGAGAGAGAGGAGAGAGAGAACAGGAAAGCATGTTAGAGAAAGATGTGAGGATAAAGAACAGGGAAGGGAGAAAGCAAGAGGAGACAGAAAGGCAAAGGCGAGAAGTGAGATGGGGAGGAGGCAGCAGAGAGAGAGACGGGACAGGAAAGAGCAGAAAGGACGGAGAGAAAGCAAGAGGAGAGAGGCAGTTGAAAGGGAGGAGGGACAGTGTGGGGGAGTGGTAGACAAGAGGGCAAATCCACTATTTCATGCAGTAATGTAAGAGCACAGAATCTGGGTCCCAGTTAGGTGAAGGAAAAGCAGGGAATCTCAGGAAGACGAATTCTCCACCTTCAACATAATGTTGCCGTTCCCAGCTTTGTGACCTACAAACACCCATATAAATACACACATATATGCATTTATATGCCTGTGTACATACGTATCTCTATCTATATATATATATACATAGAGATATATACATAATTTGAAACCTAGGTTCTCCATACACAAGAAAATAGGTAATATTTCTCTAAGTTTGATTTATTTCACTTAATGTAGCGATTTCCAGTTGCATCCATTTTCCTGCAGATGTCACTTTTTCATTTTTTATAGCTCCATTAAATTCCAATGTATATCTGTATCATATTGTGTTTATCCACTCATTTGTTGGTCGACATCTAGTCTTGATCTGTCTCCTGGCTTTTGTGAATAGTGCAACAATAGACATGACTATATGAGTGTCTCTGTAATCTGTTGAGCTGAAGTCGATTGGGTATGTCCACAGGACTGCTGTTGCTGGGTCATGTGGCAGTTCTAGTCTCAGTTTGCTGAGGAACCTCCACACTGATTTCCGTAGTGGCTTCCCAGTGTAAGCCCCTGCTATCAGTAAATCAGGGCTGCTCTCCCTGTCTCCTCAGTGGTGGTTGGTGCCATTTGTTTTCTTGATGCTAGCCATGCTGGGCAGGAGATTCTAAAAACTGTTTTAGATTATTTCAGTCTAAAAGTGAACCATACTTGTAAGTCATGTGAAAACAAGGAGCTGCCATGCAGGTCTGTTAACCTGTTGTTCCTCTGCCTTTCAGTTCTTGTCATTGAAAAACTGGACTCTGCAGTTGGTAAGTGAGCCGTTGGATTCAGTTTCTGTTGACTTCTTGCTTCCATATTGAAGTTTGATAATAAAATCTTAGCATCTTATTTTACAAACTTTGGTTAAATGTTTGTCATCTTGTCTGCCTTTCCAGTTTTGCACTTACTAAGAAAATGCCATAGGTTATTTAAGAAAAGACAGCCTGATGTGGTTGGTGACTCAGGCCTGCAGTCCCACCATTTGGAAGACAGAGCCTGATGTGGTGACTCAGGCCTACAGTTTCACCATTTGGGAAGCTGAAACAAGATTCTAGTTATAAGACTTTTTAAAAAATGTCTGTATGTCACCAGTGTCAGGGTGCCCTTGGAGGCCAGAAGAGGCTATCGGAACCCCTGGAGCTAGATTTACCAGAGATTATGAGCCACCTGGCCTGGGCCCTGCAAACTGAACTGTAGTCCTTTACAAGAGCCAAGAGCAGATGTTCTTAACCACTGAGCCATCCCTCCAGGGCCTGGTTAAAAGACTTTCAAGTCACCTTTAAATCACATTTAGGGAATTGTTAGATGGCTCAGCAGTTAAGGGTGCTTGCCAGCAAGTCTCACGACCTGAATTCAAGCCCTAGNACCCATAAGGCAGAAGGAAAGAACGGACTCCTGCTGGTTGTCTTCTGACCTCTGCACGTGTCCACATACCAAGTAATTAAATAGACCAATGTGATTATGTCACATTTATGATATTAATAAAGTCTAATAAGTTCTTTTTTTGTTAGGCATTTTGTTTTATTTTGTTNCTTTGGTTTGACTTCTCAGATAATTCCATGTTACCCAGGCTGGCCTGGGATTTGCTTATGTAACTGAAGATGACTCTGAATTCCTGATCCTCCTGCCTCTACCTTCCCAGTGCTGGGATCACTAGCATGTATAACTGAATTGTATTTGTTTGTTTATTTTGTTTTGAGACATATTCTCTATGTATAGAACAGGCTAGTGTCAAATTTACCATACTTCTGCCTTGGCCTCCCAAGTGCTGACATTATCATACCCAGCATTTTATTAGTCCATTTTTAAAATATTTATTTTAGCATGTATGTGTGTTTTTGTGTGCACACACATGCATGTGAGTGCCCACAGAGGCTACAGGCATTGTGGAGCTCAGGTTTTAGTCCGTGAGCTACCTGATGTGGGNGCTGGGAATCTAACGTGTGTCCTTCAGAAGAGAAGTACACACTTACAACTGCTGAGCCATCTCTCCAGCTCCATTTTGTTAGTTGTTACCAAGAACTGAGGTAGATGTGTTCTTAGGAACTCATTCATGACACAGTCACGTGGAATTGGTAACGATGTGTCTTTCTCTGCATCTAGAAACAGCAGTCACTGTTTTCAGAAGAGGAGGAGTACACCACTGGGTCTGAGGTCACTGAAGATGAGGTCGGTGATGAAGAAGAAGTGACCAAGAAACAAAGTAATGGCTTTTAAGTTAAAATCAGCCCTCACTGTTTATGGAGGGTTCTAGTCTGAACCTTCTGATGCAAGGCATGGGTGGTTAGAGTTGTATGTCTACATGTAAGGTTACACTGAGAAAAAGAAACAGACAGGAAGCTCCACGAAGATTCCCTAACCCAGGCTGGCCTGACGGCTCAGCACCTAACGGCTGCCAAGCTAGTACCTGGAACCCACATGGTAGAAAGAACCAATTCATGTAAGTTGTCCCTCTGATCTCCACATGGGCATGTNTGCCATAGTGCTTACATATGCACACAAACACAGAGAACATAAATAAACAAACCCTGATGCTCTGTGTATATTGTCTTTACTCTTTAAAAAAAAAGAGCTGGAAAGATGATTGAGCACNTTGCTCTTCCTCTTCCAGAAGACCCAAGTGTGATTCTCAGTGCATCAAGTATTATAAACCTCCTGTCTTTAGCTACTAAATTTTAATATTAATTACTGATTTCTGTGAATGCTTTTCTCGATTGAAAAAGCTCATTTCTATTTCTGCATTGCTATGTTTTTGTAGTGAATGGACATTGTAATTTATCAAATGCTTTTTTCTTTTTTTGACTGTTAAGATCATACAGATTTTTTTTCCCTTCATTATGTCAATATAATACTGACTGACTTTTCAAGTGCTATATTGCTCTTCTGGGTGAACTCCATTTGTTAAAAAGATATTATATTTATGTTTTATATCATTTTACCTGCTACTAATAAATTTTTGTTGGTGATATTGGAATATTTTCAGTTCTCTTAGGATTTTTTTTCTTTTTTGAATTTTGATATCAAGTTAGTCATAACCTCCTAAATTAGAAAATCTATTCACTTTTTTTGATAGGGGAGGAGATGGGGCTGGGAACTGAACACAGGGATCTCAGACTGCCAAGCAAGTATTCCATCACTGGGCAGCGACCCCAGTCTGTACTTCTCGTTTCCATAATAGCACATTGCAGATTTCCTCCCACAAGTCATGATAAAATTCAGCAGTGAAGCTGTCTGGGCCTGGAATTTTCTTCATAGAACATTTTAAATTATGTATTTGATTTCNTTATTGTAATGTTGCTCAAGTTTTCAATTTATCTGTTTCAATAATGCATATAATTGAAGAAATTGTATCCATCTTGCTTAATTTGTTGGCATAAAGTTGCTCTTCATCTTGTATCTGAAGGATATCTAATGCTGCCCTTTGGTTTTGGTATTAGTAATTTGTCCAAAAGCAGATTTGAGGGTCAGATATTTTCCTGTAGTCTGTTTGGCATTGCTCTCATAGTATTTCATTCTTCATGGTTGCTTGGACCTCAGTTTGTTTTTGCTTTTTTAATTCTTTTTTTTTAATATCCAAAATGTGTTTATTGGGATGGCTCCCACTCATTGTGGACCAAAGTACTTTCAGGGCTGCTTCCTCCTGAAGGAGAATCCGTCTGTCAGTCTTGCTTTTCCTGTGTGGGCTGACAGAGAACAGCAGAGTAGCCAACACACAAGACTGCTCTTTGCATGGATAAGGATTCAGGAAGGTTATAGCATCCAGGATGCCACATCCGTGAAGTAGGGATTGAGGCTCTGCAGCGATACTCTGCTTGTGTCTCCTCTCCTCTTCTGTAGGGGAGGAAAGCAATTATCTTCAAAAGGCATGTTCTCTCAGGGAAGTCGTCATTGCCAGAAAGGTGGTTTTTTATTTCTTAAGGTAGAAGCTTGGCTCATTGGTGTGATTGAGGGGGGGAAGGGCATTTATTGTTTCTACTGTTTTCAGACAGGGTCTCCTGTAGCCCAGGATAGCTTTGACCTTCCAATCCTCCTGCCTCTGCCTCTGGAGTGNTAGGATTACAGGTGTGCACCATCACGTCCAGCTAGATTTTTGGTTTCTCTTTACTTTTAAAGAAGGCTGGGTATATTTAAAACTTTTTCCCTGAGCACTACTGCGATATGCTTCACAGATTTTGACATCTTTTATTTTGATTTTTCACACACACACACACACACACACACTGAGGTTGGGGGGTTGTTTGTTTTGTTTTGAGACAGGGTCCCATATATCCTCAACTAGTTATAATTTGCTGTGTAGCCAAAGCCCTTGAACTTCTGGTCCTCCTTTTCTGCCTTCGTTGTGCATACTAGGCAAGCATACTACCAACTGAGCTACATCCTAAGCCTGTTTTGTTTTGTTTTGTTTTTTCCTTCTTGAGATCAGACCTGGCTGGCCGTAAGCCCAAGGCAGTCCTGCATCAGCCTCCCAAGCCAAGTGCTAGGATTATAAATGTGCAGCACCGTGCCCAGCTTGGTTTATAGTCAGTCAAGTATAGAAAATGCTTTTCTTTATGATTATATGTGCGTGGTGCCCTTGGAAGACAGAAGAGGGTGTTAGAGCCTCTAGAACTCATGTTACAGGCGGTTGTAAACTGCCATGTGGGTGCTGGGAATTGAACTCAGGTCCCCTGGAAGAACATCCAGTACTCTTAACCACTGAGCCATCTCTCCAGCTCCTAGATTCCTTTATTTTTAATACAGGACCTTGCTAGGTAGACAAAGCCTTCAACTCACAATCCTTCTGCCTCTTTCTCCCCACTGTTGAGACTACAAGCATGCATCTGCATGTCTTGTTTACTTTTTGAATTTACCATAAATTTTTCTACCACTGTTTTTTACCTCCTTCCATTTTCTAACTTAAAAGACATATTGTAGCCAGGTGTGGTGGCACATGCCTCTGATCTCAGCACTTGGGAGGCAGAGGCAGGAGGATCTCTGTGAGTTCAAGGCTAGTCTGGTCTATATATCTAGCTCCAGAACAGCCAAGACTACATAGAGAAACCCTGCCTCAAGAAACACACACACACACACACAGAGTATGCAATTTATACATGTGTGCCATCATGCCCAGTAGTAATTGCTTTCTTAAGTCCAGTTTCACAATCTCAACCTTTAATTGGAACTTTTGTTTCTATTTAATGTATTTGTTGATAAGGTTATAGTCTGCCATTTTACTGTGCTGTATTTACCCTAAATGGTTCTCATTCTGTGT
>LZPO01066325.1:40730-62436 GCA_001675575.1 Neotoma lepida | reverse complement strand
TATATGTATTATAAATACCTTCTACCTTTTAAAACACGGTATTTCTTTCCATGTTTAAGCTTGTTAAAGATTCATAGAAGTTTTTTTATCCTTTTTTGTTTAGTTTTCTATGTTTTGAGATGGTATCCCAGGCTAGCCTAGAACTCATAGCAGTTCTCCTATCCTATCTATTTATCTATTTATCCATCCATCCATCCATCCATTTATTTTTGAGACAGGATCTCACTGTGTGGTCATGGATATTCTGGAACTCACTCAGGAGACCAGGCTGGCCTCGAACTCAAAGATCCACCTATTTCTGCCTCCCGAATGCTGGGATTAAAGGGTGCGCCACTAAACTTGTCAGTATTGTCTTGACCTCCAAAATCATTTTTGCAAACATGAGCCAACATACCTGGAGGAAGTTAATTTAGACTATAATTACATATATTAACTCTCTTTATGATTCCATCTCTTTAAGGAATCCTTTTTGGTCCTGATATTTACTGTATCTTTTAGAAGTTTTTANATGAATCTTTTTNATCTTTAGATGGAATGCAGTAAGGAGGCTGTCACTAGACCTGACGAGATTATCTTGGATCTTGGTACTGTTTGGTGTAAAGTGGAGATCTAACTCTTTCTTCTGTTGACAGAATGACTCCCTTCACAGTGACTAGCCAACAGTGCCACCTTCCACAGTGTATGTCTGCATGTGTAGCCTATGCCAGGGGTATTTTGTTGAATTGATTTCTTTGTCTAGTTCTGTGGTAAATTCGTTAAGATTTGTTTATTTGTGTGTTTGAGTGTATGAATGTGTGTGCAGTACTCACAGAGGCCAGAAAAGGGTGTCTGATCCCCTAGAGCTGCAGTTACAGGCACCTGAGCCCCTGACCTAANTGCAGCCAGTGCTCTTAGCCACTGAGCCATCTATCTAACGCCACTGTTTGGTTTTGGGTTATTGACACTTTATAAAATGCCTTTTAGTTTATAGCCACTTTATATATTTTATTGCTTTTTCTTAGTAGTTTACATTGTTTGTATAATAAAGAGTGTGAATACACCATATTAGGGAAACAAAAACTATGCTAGGGTTTTCAAGAGAGGTTTTACTATAAAAGGAACTGGCTAAAGAGACATTAAAGAAATTTTAAACTAAAGAGGACAGTGAGGTAAAAGCTGAGCTAACACAAGAAAGCAGTTAGAATCTTTAGAACTCAGAAGCTCAGGGGAGGGACTTCCAGAGCTGTGATTCTAGTCCCACATTGTCAGGCCAGCGAGATGGCTCAGTGAGTAAAGGCTCCTGCCACCAGTCCTGATGACCTGAGTTCGATCCCTGAGACCCACTTAGTGGAAGGAAAGAACTGACTCCTGCAAGGTGTCCTCTGGCCTCTACTTACGTGCCATGACATACATACATACACACACTAAATAAAAGTGTAATAAACATTTAAAAATAAATTCCCATTTTCTTCTGGAACTAAACTTTATACATTCATAGGGAAAAAAAGAATCTATTTGAACCTTTAAAGAAAATTCAGTTTGGTGAGGAGGGATAGACTAGCCCTGCCAGGTGTGACTGTGTAGTATCTGAATCTGTACCTCTGGGAGGCTGGGACAGGGATTGCTACATTGCCAGCCTCAGCTACACAGTAAGTTCCAGGGCAGCCTGGACTAGAGTGAAGGCTTGTCTAAAAAAAGAAAACCCTGCACAATCTAAACTGAATGAAGGCTGATGATGGTAACATGTTCAGGGCTTGTGTTCAGTCCTAACAACGTGAAAGACAACGCCTTTCTTCTGACTGGAAGTCTGCAGCAGTGAAGTTCTATTNGAACTTTGTCCTGCTGACAGGTCAGTTCATGCTCAGGCCCATTTGTNTGGAGACTTCTGAATTCTGACTCCAGGTCAAAATTAGAACACAGCGCATGGGTGAGGTGTATCTCAGGCTTGTGGCTGGCTGGGGACTGGCTGCTCCATGAGCACTGGCTGCTCCGTGAGCAGAGTCCCTCATAGCTTTGTGGCATCAGAGAATCTTTTTATTTCAATCTCATATGAGCCCTGATTTTAAACATTAGAGGTTATACCCCAATGTCATGNTTCAATCAAAAAAGATTTAGATTCATGTCTACAAAAAGTGGGTAGAGAATGATGGGTACATGTGGGGAAANGACCCAGGGAAGGAAAAACTTCATTAGAGGTGGAAAACTGGAACCACTGTTCCTTTGTTGGGCTGTGTCGTTTTCTTTGGTCCTGAGTGGAAGAACTAAGGTATACATTTAGATTTAAGACTGTCTTACTAACCACACCAATTCCTCGAAGATGACAATACCTCTCAGAAGTTGAATAGATGCCTGTGATGTTATCTTTTACCTTTTTAATGTTCTCAGAACAAATATGCTCTGCTGCACATACAACCCTCTGGGGTGATAAAAAGAATTCTCAAACTTTTAAAATTATAATGAAAGCAATTTTTAAAATAAAGGCTTGAATATCTGAAAAAGAAAGCAAAGTAAGACATAGTCTGTAGTACTGACAAACCCCTGAGGCGCACTAGAAAGCCCGTAGACAAGCTCAAGAACAATGTAGTATATTACAGAGTTGGCATCTCACATTCCTGGGACAGCTTTTCCTGAACAGCACCAGGACAGTTGAATACAGTGTTTGAAAAAGAGATGGGTTATGGCAGACTCTGTATACTAAGCAGGATAAAGTCCACATAAGTCAGAGAACTATACAAAAGGACAATCTGGGAGAAAACACTACCTGTTTGATTACATCCAACAAACAGGCAGTAAGTTAAAAGTCAAGATGAAAATAACNAAAGAGAGAAAAGCCTAGTGAAGAGCTGCAGAGATCCTGGCTNCTATAGCACATCTGTAATCTCAGCTGAAGCAGAAGAATCGCTGAGAGTTGGAGGCCACCCTGGGCTATTTAGTGAGTCCTCTATCAGCTTTGGCCACAGTGACAGCCCTCTCAAAAACCATGGAGGAAAAGAAAGCAGAAGGTAAGACAGTTCACAGGAAAACACAGGCAAATGGTCCAGAAAGAAACTGAGGGATGCAAATAAAGACACTGAAGCAAGAGTTCTTACCTGTCTTAGAGTTTCTGTTGCTGTGATAAGCATCATAAACAATATGGGGAGGAAATGGTTCATTTCCTCTTATGGCTCTCAGGTCACACTCCTGAGGGAAGTCAGGGCAGGGACTCANGCAGGAACCTGGAGTCAGGAGCTGATGCAGAGGCTGTGGAGGGGTGCTGCTTACTAGCTTGCTACTCATGGCTTGTTCTGCCGCTTCTAGTACCCAGGACCACCAGACCAGCTCAAAGGTGGCACCGCCCATGATGAGCTGGGCCCTCCCACACCAGTCAAGAAAATGGCTCATAGATTTGCCCACAAGCAGATATGGTCAGGGCATTTTTCCTCAATTGAGGTTCCCACCTCTCAAATGACTTTAGCCTGTGTCAAGTTGACATAAAAACTAGCTAGCGTATCATGTTTCGTTCTAAACAAAACCATGCATTGTATAGCAAGGAAACAACAAACCAAAGAACACTGGAAAACTACATAACAGAGGAAAACCAAAGTAAGATCAAAAAGATAATTCAGGTGATGCTGGACAGTGAATTTAGTAAGTATCCTTAGATAAATTGAAGATGTTTTTCTTCCATAAAGTAAATCCAAGGTGACATGAAAAGAATCGAGAACTCTGAATGGCAAATAGCTACTATGTTAAAAAAACAACAACAGTTTGGGTTCCATGTAGTAAAGTGCTAAGGGATGAAGTATGTAGATACATGTACTACTGACATCAGAAACAGAACTGTACATACAGTAATGCTGAAATCAAGGAGCAGCCAGTGATGGAAAAGCTAAAAATACATAGGGAAGGTCATGTGAACACTGAATATACTCCAGCACACAGCATCAATCTTTATTGATGCTCATTGCTCCCTCAACCCAGCTGGGTTTGAGAAGGAAATTCTGTCTTCTGTAAAAACTATGGGTGTGTTGCCATAATTGGCATATTCATACAGCATACTCAAGAAGACACAAGATGAGGTATTCTTAACAATGTGCATTATTTATGAGCATAATCCAGTAGAAAAAATACTAGGAGGAAAGAGTTCTATTGATGTTCTGTTTGCAGCTATTCACTCCCTAGAAATCAATGCAGAGCTAATTGTGTGCAGAGCTAAGTCAAGCCACCACCGTGTCCCTGAACTTGGATCCTCAGAGCTCATCTAGAGCTTGGTACAATAGCGCACAACTGTAATCCCAGCACCACACAGGAAACACTTGGGAGCTTGCAGACTAGCTAACCTAATACATACAGCTACAAATGAGACCTTGTCTCAAGCAAGATGGGAGGTGACCAAGCCAAGGTTATGATCTATAAAACACATANTGGTCCCTGCACTTCCACAGGCATACATATAAACACATCATACAGAGACACNTTGTTTNAAGATTTGTTTTTATGAGTGTTTTGCCTTTGTGTTTGTATATGCACGCCTGATTCCTGCAGAAGTCAGAGGAGGGAGCTGGATCTCCTGGAACTGGGAGGTTGTGAGCTTCCATGTTGGTGCTGGGAACCAAATCCAGGTCCTCTGCAAGAGCAGGCAGTGCTCTTCCTCTGACACATTCCCAGCCCTGAAACAAAGATTAAAAAGGAAAATCAAGGGACTCAATGAGAAGTAGAAGATAATAAGTGATGCTCAGAGGGCCAGAGGAAATGGTCTGACTGTCAGATTGTGTCTCTCATTAAACCCAGGAGAAGCGTGAGAAGATGTCCTTACAATCCCCTTCTCCATCTTATCACCTTTTAGAGATGAAAACAAATGACTAGACAGAACAGACTATGGGTGTGGGGAAGCCAGACTGCCCTGTTTCTTTGACTCAAGATTTGGGGAATGTTGCATTGGTTAAAAGTGAATNTTTGAACTACCAGATACCTTGGTTGTGAAACAGGTTTATAAATCCCTATTCTTTTAGTTTTTAATCTATACTTGAACAGGCAGATATTTTAGGAATATCTTTAAAGATAGCTACATTTCNCCTACTTTTTGCCAGCAGTACCCCAGTTTTGTTTGGATGTTAAATATGCAAATGCTCTTACTGGAGTCTGGCCCTTTTGTAAACCCAGAAGGTGAGATTTTATTTGTTCGAGCTAGTGGTGGTGAGCAACCTCCCTTGTGGTGATTTGATTAGAAGTATGTATGGGATTATGGGCCGTGAATGAGCGTCTGGCAGAGTGCTTGAAGATGGTAACATTCCTAGTGTTTTTAAATGGGCGTGCACTTCTCCTGGGAGCCCTTGAACATCTTGCTTGGAGCAGCTGGAACCATACTGCCTTCCAGAGGGAAGCAGAGGACAAAGTTGCCACAATTTAATAACTAGAAAAGGGAACCATTTGAGGAAATGTACTCATGACAGTTACTTGCAAAGACTAATTTTTCTTACTGCTTAAGACTGTTCAGTTGAATTTTGTTACAACTATACACCTTCTAACAGACCCAAAGGGGTTTGGCCTAATTAATTCTGGCCAGAATTCTAAATTCTAGTGGAAACATTCTGCACCCCCCCCCTTTTTTTTTAACTTTTATTGATTTTTTTTTTTGTGGATTTCACATCAAGCATTCTGATCCCACTTATCTCCCTAGCCCCTCACATCCACCCACTGCCCTTGCAACCTCCACCCTCAAAACAAAACAAAAACAAATTTAAAANAAAAAGAAACAGAGAAAGAGAAAAAGAATCTTGTCGTGGAGGCTGTAGTGTGGCCCATTGAGTCACACAGTTTACCCTTTAGTCCTTTCATCTTTACTTGTAAGTGTTCATTGCCTCGAGATGTTGGTCTGGCTCCAGGCCACTGCTTTCTGCTACACCACCGACAATGGACACTCTCTGGGGCTCCTCTTGAGTATCCTGTTGTTGTCCTGTGTCGTGGAGATCCTGCTGTTTTGGATCTGAAGGTTTGTCCCCTTTGCATGCTCCAACAGTTCATAGATGAGGTGGATGTTGAGGTGGGCCAACTCTTAGCCCTGGTTCTGGGTTTGGGTNGTAGCTGGGTTGGTCAGCTTGCTAGTTTTCCNTTATCACCGCTACCTGCATGAGCTCTCCAACACTGCCTCGACTAGCTCACTCAATGCTGCCTACAGCAAGGAGCAGAGCCAGTTCTGCTTTCAGGCCCTTAGGCACTTGGGTCCAGTTCACCTGCACTCACACCACCAGGGTGTGAAAGCTCCACTGTCTTTGCCCAGGCAACATGCAGGGCCCTCTCTTCCCCATTGCTGTAGAGGGCATGGTGGGGGAAGGAGTCAGCTCTCCTGCTCCTGCACCCTCAGGGCTGGCTCACCTGTGCACACCCCCTCCCCCTCCCCCCACACACAACAGGGTCATCTCTAGTGTGCTCCCCAGGTGGGGTGCAGAGCCTACTCTCCTGTGTGCTGCACCTGACAAGTAGCAGGGCTAGTTCTCTTACTTTTGTGACCCCAGGGCCAGCTCTCTTTCCTGCCTCAAGTAACAAGGGGGGAAGTGGGGAAGGCATCTTTTCCTCACCCATGACACCACATGGAAGATGGGGAGGGGGCGGCTGTTGCTCTCACTCCCTCAGGGTTGGCTGATCTGCGTTNGGACACCAGCTTTAGTGTGCTGCCCAAACAGGTACAGTGCCCACTCTCTTGTGCTGCAGCGGGTGAGGGTCACAGCTAGCTGTCCACTCTTGTGACCCGGTAATAGGTGAAGCGGGGAGGGTAGCTTTCTCTNGCCCGTGGCACTACATGGCAGGCAAGGGGGATTCGGGGTTAGCTCTGCTGCTCTTATGCCCTCAAGTTAGCTTACCTGCATCCCCGACCATAAGGTCAGCTCTAGTGTGGGGCCCAGGTGAGGTGCACGCCTGTGATGAGGGATGGGACCATCTTTCCTGAGGAGGGAGCAGCTCTCTTGCTGCAGTATACAGTGAAGGGCAGAACCAGCTATCCCAGGGCCAGCGAAGGGCGGGGCTGGCTCAGCACAGCATGGTTCTAATGGCCCTCCCACCCCGTGCTAACATGGCCGTGGACATTATCACAGACCCAGCTGCAGCAGGACCACTGACCCAGACACGGCCCTAGGCAACAGCCCAGGCCCGAACATCTCCATGGGCCTAGTGGCAGGACCAGCCACCCAGATCAGTATGGCCCCAGCAGCAGCATGGTCCTTGGACACTGACATGGTCTCAGATGGCTAACAAGACCCCGACCACCTGCACAGCCCTTGATGGTAACAGGAGCCACGGGCATCAACTCAGACCCTGGCTGCTGCAGGGTCACGGACCCAGACACAGCCCTGGGCAGCAGCCCTGGTCTGGATGATACCATAGCCCTAGGTGACAGCACTGCCCACTCAAATAGATTTGGCCCCAGTAGTGGCACAGCTCTTGGACACCAAC
Source organism: Neotoma lepida (assembly GCA_001675575.1). Taxonomy (NCBI): domain Eukaryota; kingdom Metazoa; phylum Chordata; class Mammalia; order Rodentia; family Cricetidae; genus Neotoma; species Neotoma lepida. Next base: position 55,029 of record LZPO01066325.1, on the reverse strand, counting down.
ATGGTCACAGGTTGTGGTCTAGACTGTGGGCATCTTTGTGGCCTTTGGTGGCAACAAGAGCTAGGGACATCAACACAGACCACAGACCCAGACGTGGTCCTCGACATCAGCCAGGGCCAGGATGTCACCATGGCCCCAGGTGACATTTGAGTGGCAGCACAGCCCACTCAGATTGGCATGGCCCCTGCAGCAGCGTGGCCCTCAGATACCAACATGACCCCAGGTGGAGGCCAAAACTACAGGCCTCTGCACAGCCCTTAGTGGCAACAGGAGCCACAGGCATCAACACAGACCCCCTTTGGCTGCTTCAGGGCCTCTGGGTCTAGGACCAAGACCTGGCCCTAGGCTACATGTGATCTGTCTACAAATAATTAATATAAATANTAACTTTTATTTGTATATTTTACAACAATAGAAAATGGAATGTAAGTAGATAAAGCTTCCAGAAATATTGGGTTGTTAGATGAAGATCCTAGGGCCAAGAGTAGGCTACTCTCTATGAGGCCCCGAGCCCCTCTGAAACAATACTGCTGTTTCAAAGATCACAGCTGTGGCTTGCCCACCAGAACTGCATGTTAAGACCATGGAAGACACCATAAGCTTTGGCCATAGGACACAGAGAAGTCAAACTGGAACCAAATTGGNAGCTTCTTCCCTGCTGGCTAGCCCTGGTAGTACCAAAAGTTCCTATGAAAGATGTTGAAGGAGAATTGTCATCAACAGTCAACAGTCAGACTCAGCTGTAGACCCTGTGTGCAACAATACTGGCCACCAGGCCAGATGATGCCACTTCTGCAATAGTCAGGGGTTAGGAGTACACAACTGCTTTCTGGTTACATTTAATATCTGCATCATTGGAAGGAATTTGTCTTCCTTAGGGTTTCTATTACTGCNTNGGAACACCATGACTAAAAAGCAAGTTGGAGAGGAAAGAGTTTATTTGGCTTATACTTCCATATTGCTGTTTATCATTGAAAGAAGTCAGGACAGTAGCTCAAATAGGGCAGGATCCTGGAGGTAGGAACTGATGCAGAGACCATGGAGGGGTGCTACTTACTGGCTTGTTCCCCACAACTTGCTCAGCCTGCCTCTATAGAACCCAGGACCACCAGCCCACAGATGGCACCACCACCATGGGTTGGGCCCTCAATAATTAAGAAAATACCTTACAGCTGGATCTTATGGAGGCATTTTCCTAATTGGGGCTCCCTCCAGTTAACTCTAGGCTTGTGTCAAGTTGACATAAGACTAGCTAGCACAGAATTCAATCTGATACTTTAAACCAAGTCAGATGTTCNTGGCTGGAGATGTCATATGACCTAGTGAGGAGGCTATTCCTGTTGTATTGCTAAATGGACCAATGTGCCTATCAAGTTGTCTTCTACATAATTGTGTTTATGCCTGTAAAATAGTGTAGACAGAGAAGCTTCTTTCACCATGGTCAGAAGTGACTTCAGAGACTCATAGCTAGTCAGAACAAAGAGAATAAATGACTGTGGAATGTCCAGCCACAGGTGGGACACTTGTCACCCCTCTAAGGCTCAGAGAAGGAGTAGAGAAAATGTAAGAACCAGAGGAAAGCAGGTGGTGNCATGGGATGTAATTTCCAGGCACTGACACAGATGTTGCACTCAAACTCACAGCATCTGTGATTACCTGCACTCAACTGGGCTGGTCAAGACTCTGTCACAGGAGGGGGAAGGGCTCATGGGGTCCCNGTCCCTTTTGAGGATTTCTACAAAGTTAATGATTGATGGGAAAGGGAGAGACTTTTTCCAGTGATCTGGCTACCACTAAGGTGCCCATGTCCCTGTAAACAAACCCTCACCCATGATTCTGTAAATAACAGCCCCCACATACACATTCACACACAACATGAAGTTATAAACAGGGTGAGTAGGGAAGCAGATAGGGTTAATGGGAGTGTGATATAGATAGGATATATCTATATATATAGATATATAGAGATATATCATATCTATAAATATGATAGAAATAAATGCATGTATATGCATTAGACACTATGTATAATTCATGTATGCTAATAAAACAGTTTTACAAATTAAAAATGGGAGGGGTTCAGCAGTTAAGAGCACTGACTGCTTTTCCAGGGAACCCTGGTTCAATTCCCAGCACCCACATGGTTGCTCACAATCATTTGTAACTCCAGCTCCAGTGGATTCAATTCCCTCTTTTGGCCTCCACTGGTACCAGACACACATGTGATACACAGACATACATGCAGGAAAAGCACTCATAAAAAAAATGAAGGAAAACTTTTATAATTAAAAAATGGAAAAACTATATCTTGAGCATGAAATAACAGGCACGAGTTTCAAAGCCACTGTCCCTTCTACCTCCCCACCACACACACACCACACACACACACTCACACACACAAAAAAATAAGAGCTTAAAAGATCTTTAAAAACTTTTTCATATTGTATTCACTTTGGCAACATAAATAGTACTTGCAACAGTGGTAAAGATTATCATGGCATTTGTGCAAGAATAGCACACAAACTTAAGTAGTTTAGTTCTCTATATTTTTATTACACAAATTTTACCATGATCAAAAATATAATGAGACATATACTGTACATATGATATAGTGAAACTCTAAAATATGCAAAACTATTTGCAGATGCAAGTCCATCTGTGGTTGGGGATGGGGGCAGGGAATTAATGCAAAAGAAAAAGAACAGTGGTGGAAATGGAAATCCCATTTGGGGGTGATGAGAATACTCCATAATTTACATATAAGTTGCCAAGACACTTAGAACTGTGAGCTTAAAATGGATACATTTNATTTGTGTAAATTACACTTTGGTGGNTTTTTTCTGCTTTGTTTTTCAATATGGCCGTAATTCTAGAGAGCGGGGAAGTATCACAATGATTCTTTGGTTTTGTTTTCATGTGAGGACATCAAGGTGCAGAGCAGCAGACAGCAGAAGTAGCTGGCTGTAAAAGCTGGCTTAGACTCAAGTGTCAAACCTCAACAAGTTCAATGTCTCTATTCTTGGACAATGGCTTGTTATTTATTAAGCAGCACTGTTTACCATATGAGAGAAGCCACAAGGCACAACAAAACCCACTCTAAGAGTTTATTAAGGGAAGGGAATTGAAAGGGNGTGCATAGACGTATGGAATGACCGTGCAGGAAGAGAGAGGAATAGGTAGAACCTGCTTTATTAGGTTCCTCCCCGCACATACACATATGGGCTTACATAGCTATGCCACACATGCACATAGATTACTTGATCACATAGCACATTGATTATGTAAGCATCTTGCCTGGTTACTGGACAGTGCATGAGCATTTATGTTGCTGGGGAGTGGCTAGGAATTCTAACATTCTAGACTCTTTGTTTTTATAAAAAGTGAACGGGAATGGAAACTCTGTGTCTCCTGAAACTGCCTCCAGCTGACTCGGTGGGCATCGGGTAACTTTTGGGGATAGGGAAGGGGGAGCCGGACNTCCTGAGGTAGTTGATTGTCCTCCGCTGCTTTGGGAATCACCCATCACCTTCCGCTGGTTAGGGCTCTGTGGAATCATCGGTCACCACTTGGATCTGACTGTTTGGGTCTGACAAGGTGCTGGTGAGGCAGAAGAGGAAGTTTATAAAAATTTTACCGGGGGGGGGGTGTCTGAGGGGTCTCAGGGTAAGGGAGAGGGGTCTCAGGACCAGGAAAGGCTCTGGAGCTTGGAAGATTCTTTTAAGCATATTAAGCAGCCACAGGAATTTAAAATCTTGAGCTGGTAGCCATGATATTATAATGTTTAGTACTCTGCTATTAGAATTTTATTGGTTAGTGTTAGCAAGAGAAAGAGAGAAATCTGGAGCATGCTTTTAATTTTTATATTATTATCAATTAGGCTTTTTATATTCACCTGAGACAAACCTTAAGGCATCTGTTTCCTTTATTTCCAGGAGACACAGGTGATCAGTTACTGAGGGCATTTAACAGTAATAAATTGTTATATTAAAGTCTGNTTTTTTCAGAGNCCAGACCCTTTTGAGTCTGGGTGTATAAATACTTCTAGACTGTTACTGTTCCTTACTACCTGGGTATATTTTATGGTCCTTGGCCTCCGGCTTTATGGTGGTCCTGTAACAATTAGCTGAGTAGTTAATTACAAGTTTGAGTATGTTATTAGAGACACAGAGGGAAACTGATGAAGCAGAATATGGTCAGTAGAGACAGAAGAGGAAACCAGGAAGGAAAAACTTGTAGGGTAAAACATCATTCTTCTGGAATTGGTGACAAGGCACTTGATACTGGTGTCCTCTGGAATTTGAGAGAGCAAGTGTCACTGTGTAGGAGGAGGAATTCTCCTGGGGTGAGGGTAAGATAAAAGGCTTCAGGTGAGACAGATGGATCCAGTGGAGAAAGCCCTCAAGCTTAGCAGCTGTGGGGTTACAAGAATTACCTTGAAGGGTCCCTGCCATTTAGGGGAAAGGGATGAGGGGCGCTNGCCTGGAGGGGAAAGGACTTGATTCCCAATGTGGATTGGGGGTGGGCATGGATTATCACATGGCTGAGGTAAGGAATGGTCAGCAAAACTTCACAGGAGAGAATGAAGATGATAGAGTAGAGGAGTTAAGAGGTGATCAGGGAGAGGTAAATATTTGGATAGGAGGTCCAGTGTTAGGGCCTATCTCCCATACATGAGTTCAAATGGGGAGATTGAAAGGGGCCTCTTGGGAGGGTCCCAGAGTCTGAAAAGAGATAAAGGTAATAATTTCACCCTGTCAAGGTGANGTTCCTGTGACATCTTAGTAAGAATGGATTTTTTTTAAAGATTTATTTATTATGTATACAGAAGAGGGCACCAGATCTCATTACAGGTGGTTGTGAGCCACCATGTGGTTGCTGGGAATTGAACTCAGGACCTCTGGAAGAACAGTCAGTGCTCTTAACCTCTGAGCCACCTCTCCAGCCCCATAAGAATGGATTTTAAAGACCGGTTGGCACATTCCACTTTCCCTGAGGACTGAGGATGGTAGGGGATATGAAAATAATCAAGGAATATTAAGAGCCTTAGCCAATGTCTGGGAAATCTGGGAGGTGAACTCCAGACCATTATCAGACTGGAGAGAGGCAGGGATTCCAAACCGGGAAATAATTTCCTGGAGAAGGAGATCCACAACTGTCTGAGCCCACTTATTAGAAACTGGTATGCCTCCACCCAATTTGAAAATGAGTCCACCATCATGAGGAGATATTTAATTCATCTGACAGTGGGCAGATGGGTAAAATCGAGCTGCCAGTCAGTCCCTGGAAGGGAGCCTCTAGCCTGGTGGGTGGGAAAAGGTTGGCTCTGATATTTGGAATTGGAATCTGACTTTTGGCAAATTTCACAAGAGGCAGTAATAGTTCTTAAGAACTGTAAGTCCTCAGAGGTGGGCTGCAAGTAAGCTTTTACAAACTGAGACAGAGCGAGACTATTAGGGTGAAAGAGCTGATGTAGATAGGACAGAATTTACCTAGTGTCAGGGGTTGCCTGTGAGGATGTGGGTTGTACTGTTTGGATTCCNTGTNGTGGGTGGGGTGAGTCTGGACCCTGGAGGACCGCTGTCCTAGCTGCCTGGTCAGCCCAGTTATTTCCTTTAGAGATGATGGAGCTGTCGGTCTGATGAGATCAGCAGTGGATAATTCCTATAGCCTTGGAGAGATAAGAGGCTTTTAGCATGGCCATAATTTTACCTGAGTTATTTATGGATCCTCCTTTTGCTGTAAGGAGCCCACGCTCTTTCCAGATAGCAGCATGGGATAGGATGATATGAAAAACATATTTGGAGTCTGTGTAAATGTTTAGGGATTGCCCCTGTGCCAATTGGTAGGCACAGGTGGGAGCTATCATCTCGCTTGTTGGTTAGTAGTGTGTGTGGGTAATCCCTGTGCTTCTACCACCTCAGTGTCTGACACTATGGCATAGCCCACTTTATAGGTTCCCTCATGTAAAACAGAGCTGCCATCTGTGTACCAGGTATAAGTGGCCTGAGGCAGTGTGCCCTCCTGTATGTGTGAAGGGTGGGGCAACAGTTCTAAGGTTTTAGTGCAGGAATGAGATGGAGAATAGTCAGCATTAGGTCGAGGAAGGAGGCTTGAAATATTAAGGGGTGGGCAAGTCAGGAAAGTAAGTGTAGTATCTTCCAGTAATGCCACCTAGAGAGAAAGAACTCGGGAAGGAGATAAAGTTTGTAAGCCTTTATAAGTTAAGAGATAGGACAGGTTATGGTGAGAGAAGATAGTGGTGAGTGACCCAAAGATTAGCTTCTTTGATTCATGAATAAGGAGCTCAGCAGCTGCTAAAGCACATATGCAAGGTGCCCATCCCTGAGCGGTGAGGTCTAGTTTTTTCAACAGGCATGCTACAGGTGCAAAGGAGGGTCTCATCTGGTGCCCTAGGGTTCCAAGGGCATATTCTTGTCTTTCTGTTACATAGAGAAGGGAAGAGTTAGGTCTGGGAGGTGAAGTTCTGGGGACTGGAGGAGAGCCTGTTGGAGCTTCTGGAAGGGTTTAGTAACAGGGTGAAAGAGGGGTTCATGCAGGGAGCCCAGAGCGGCCTCATATAAGGGGAAGCAAGGAGAGAAAAAGGTGGAATCCAGGACTGTAGGAAGCCAGCTAGTCCCAGAAATGACAGAATCTCCTGTTTAGTAGAGGGGACTGCAAGAGACTGGATTAGATGCTATCTAAAGTGATAGCNTTGTGAGCTGGGGTAATGGTTAGACCCAAATAGGTGACCTGAAGTGTAGACAGCTGGACTTTGGAAGGCAAGACTGTATAACCTCGGCTGGATAAGAAATTTAGGAGAGCAGAGGTGTTAGTTTGGCTAAGTTGTAATGAAGGGCTGCAGAGCAGAATGTCATCTACATATTGTATTGACTTAGAGCCATGGAGAGACAGAGAGAGCAGGTCAGAGGCCAGAGCCTGACCAAAGAGGTGTGGACTGTCCCTGAATCCCTATGGCAGAACAGTCCAGGTCAGCTGTGTAGACAGATCAGTGTCAGGGTCAGTACAGGTGAAAGCAAAGATATTTTGAGACTGAAGGCAGAGAGGAATAGAAAAACAAATGCATCCTTGAGGTCTAGGACTGAAAAGTGAGAGGTTCCTGAAGGAATAGTTGAAAGAAATGTATAAGAGTTAGGCACTACAGGATGGAGAGGGACCGCTGCAGAAGTAATGAGCTGGAGGTCTTGAACCAGGTGGTAGGCTCCATTAGACTTTTTAACTGCAAGTATGGGGGTGTTAAAAGGTCAAGAAGTTGNGTGGAGCAGCTTTTTCCTGAGAAGGTCAGAAATGATAGGCTTAAGTCCCCTAAGGCTCTGGAGTGAGAGAGGGTACTGAGCTTTTGTAATGTACCTGGTAGGGTCCTGCAACTGGATAATAATAGGGGGTGGTGCCTAGCAATAGAAGGGTTCTGGGTGTCCCAGACTTTGGGGTCCACCTGAGAGGCTAGCAAGGGAAATAAAATGTTAGAGCTAGTAGGCTGATGAGTCTGGGGTAAGGCACATAGGGGGAGCAAATGAAATAAAAGCTTCTACCTTAGCTAGAAAATCTCTTCTCATTAAGGGCACAGGGCAGGTTGGCACAATTAAAAATATATGGGTGAGAGGGATACCCCTGAAAATACAATTCAGTGGTGGAGTCTGGTGAGGTAGGTAAGGCTGTCCCCCTACCCTGACAATAGGGAGACAGGAGAGGTAGGACCCCCAAACTCCCTCAAGACTGAGTAAGTGGCTTTAATGTCCAAAAGGAAGGAAATGGATCGCCCCAATACTGTAATAGCTACTATCGGTTCCCTGTGAGAGATGGCTGTTGTTGGGCTGGGAACAGGGTACCTTTAGTCATCTGTTGCCAAGCCTGGGAGATGAGCTGGAGGGTGGTCTTCATTTGATGTCCCCATCCCACGAGGTGCNCGGGGGCAGTCAACTGACCAACGTCCCTCTTGGTGGCATTTTGGACAAGGCCCAGATGGTGGCCTATGTGGGGCAGGGCAGGCACAAGCCCAGTGACCTCCTCTACCACATTTAAAACAAGGACCTGGAGGCCTTCGGGCAGCCGATCAGATAGCGCATACCAGCATTTGGCAGTTCTGTTTATGGGCTTTCTCATCTCTTCCATGATACACCTTAAATGCCGCTGCTAAGACTTCTGCCTGTTGGGTCAGAGGACCTCTTTCCAAATGCTTAAGTTTAGCCCTGATGTCGGGGAAGCTTTGCAAGACAAAGTGGGTCATAAGGAGCTGTCTGTCCTCTGGGCTTTCAGGATCCAGGCTAGTATATTGTAAGAGCCTTTGTGAGCTGTTCTAAAAAATGAGACAGATTTTCTTCCTTATCTTGAATTACACTTTTAGCTTTTCATAATTTATTGGTTTGAGGGCAGCCTTATGAATACTAGCCAGGAGGCAGATTGTAATCCGATCCCTAGCTAGAAAGCCACCTGGGGTATTGTAATCCCAATATGGGCCTGAGCAGGAACTAAACTGCCTCAGCCCTGGGTGGATGGGCAGCATTAGTTTGATGAACCTCATCTACATGTATCTGGCCCATTCACAAACTCATCTACGCTCCTCAGGGAGTAGGTTATTAGCAATATATATATATATACACATGTATATATATATATATGTATATATATATATATCATGAAAGGTGAGGCTATAAGATTGGGTAATATATTGGAATTATTTAATAAAGGAAGCAGAATTAGAGATATAAGAGCCCAGTTTTTTTCTATCTGAGAAAGTTCCAAGAGTGAGAAAGGGATGTGAACCTTAGCTGGTCCATCCACCCCAGCCACCTCTCACAAAGGGAGAATGGTTGCAGGGTCGGCATGGCCAGAGTTGGATCCCTTAGCAGCTTGAGAATGAGTGACAGAAGGGAGTAAAGGTTGGAGCAAAAGCCTGGCAGCTGGAGCAGCCTGATATTGGAGAGGAGGAGGGGGCTAGAGGAGGAGCCAAAGGGGTGGACGCCCGAGGAGCAGGAGTGGGAGGTTGGATAGGCAGAGGTTCATTGGCAGCATCCAGAGCAGTAATCAGAGGTTCCTCTGGTTCAAGTTGCATAGCTAGGAGCACATGGGCAGGAGAGAGGAATCAAGAAGGGAGGGTTAGAGGTGAGGTTAAAAAAAGCTTGGATGTAAGGTAACTCTTTCCTTTGCCCATGGAAAGAAGTTAGATAATTACCATAAAATATCAGGGTCCTGCGAGCCATTACATGGCCATTTTCTATTGTTATCTAAGGGATATTTAGGCCATTGTTTAGTACATAGGTAGACAAGCTTAGAGGTTTTTAAGTAAGGCATTAAGCTGAGAGGCTTAAGAGTTTCTAGAAGACATCCCAGAGGAGAAGTGGGACTAATGGGGTTGGAAGCCTTGTTTCCCATGGCTGTGGCAGAGAGAAAAAAAAATGTGATCCCAAGACTATAATCTCAGGCATCCCTGAGATCAAGTGAGGATCGGCAATTGGCACAAGTCATTCAGTGCTTCATCAAGTGAGAGAATGAGGGTGGGGCATATGCAGCTCAAGGATGAGGGTCTGATAGCGAGACCGATATCTCAGACTGCAGTCATGGGAAATAGCTAGAGATTTAAGCCTGCGATGGAGGCCAACCATAGCCCATGACAGCCATGGTCAGGGGTTTCCCTAGTCCTGAGGANACCAGAAGGACCCCAGATGATCGACAGTCATTCCCACAGGTCTAAGGAACTGCTTATGCTGCCTGGTAAAGGGGAAACTCACCAATCAAAGCAGCCCATGTTGTGTGAAGTGTTCTAGAGGCTGGGCAAATGGAAAGTGGGCAGTTGTAGGTAGAGCAAAGCTCGGTACAAGATTCCAAGTGCAGGGCGCTGGGAGGGCCCACTTCATCTTGGCACCAATGTTATTTATTAAGCGGCACTGTTTACCGAAGAGAGAAGCCATGAGGCACAACAAAACCCACTATAAGAGTTTATTAAGGGAAAGAAACAGAAAGGGTGTGCATAGGCCTATGCAATGACCGTGCAGGAAGAGAGAGAAGGAATAGGTGGAACTTGCTTTTATAGGTCCCCCCTCCACATGTGGGCTTCCATAGCTACCCACGCATGCACATAGATTACGTGATCACACAGCCCATGGATTACATAGAACATAAGGCTTGAGAGGTGACTGGATTGAGGAAACAGCACCAACAGGTAATACCCTGGTGCATTCAGAGGAAATGGGCTATTGATGGTAAGGCCTGGTGCTGTGTAGCTCTTTCCTCTGGATTGAAACACTGCCTCTAAGAGGACGGAGGGCAGGAGAAGGAGAAGAGAGAGGAGGGAGGCTCAGAGACCTAGGGAACTCAGAAAACTCCAAGACTCCAGAAACTTCCCAGGATTGTCTAAGTGCACAGATGCTGGAAGAAAGGTGACTGCCATGGAATGGACTATAGGTTGGGCAGGGAGTTCCAGGGACACAGCTTTTGTGAGATGATGGGGTGAAGCTTCGGATGCTACAGCTGCCCAGGTGTTACCCACACTTATGTCAGTGACCCCTCACCCATGCTCCTGTAAGTAACCCCCATGAACTCACCAACTCATGAAGTCACCAAGTTAGACTTAGATGGAATCATTTCTTCAGTCTGTGTCCTGCCATGGGGAATGGATGCTTGCTTACATTTCCCCAGGGAAAGCTGTGTGATACCTGGCTGGAGGGAAGGTCCCTGGGTGTGTGTCTTGCCTCAGCAGCCTCTGTCTATCTCTGCTTCCTGGCCACCATGAGGTGAGCAGCTCTGTTTCATGTTCTTGCTGCCATGATGCCTGCCTCAGGCTTTCCACTGTAGAGCCAGCTGGCCACTCACTGAAACTTCTGAAACTGTGAGCCGAGCTACCCCTTCCCTCTAAGCTTTCTTTTGGGTATTCATTGCTGTGACAACATTTCTTTCTAATGCTGAGAAAGGAAGAGGGAGGAGAAGAAGGAGGAGGAAGAGGAGGAGGAAGAAAAGAGAAGAAGAAAACCTGCTTCTTGGTGCTTTTTCCTTGGCCAGTGGGTGCTGGGAGCCACAGAAATATGGAATTTAGCTGACTATGGCAAAAGCTAATACCTGGAAGAAGCCAAGGGTCTTCCAGAGTTGAAGCCAAGGCTCAAGGAGTCTTGGTGATATTGGCTCTTGAATATTAAGCTGTTTTTCTGCTATGAATTTCTTGTGTGCTATTGTAGCTTCTCCATTTCTAGAGCAGTGTATTGATCATTCTTTAGGCATAGTTTTTCCATATACANGTAAGGTATTTGGATAACAGTGACACAGGCGAGGCTTCCTTCTTCCAGGCTTTTTGTTTCTCCTTTTTCAGCGTTAGAATCAGATATCTCTTTAGCTAGCATCCAAAGCTAGGGCCAGCTCCAGACAAAAGCATTTTATCTGAGATACCTCTCAAACATCCAAGGACAAATGANAAACTGAATAAGAATTCCAGACCACCTGCTAGGCTCCTGAATTAAGGTAACTATCCATAGGGAGATAACACCTAGGACAGGCAGATGTTAGGTACATAACTGTGTTTCTTNTGCAAATTAAGCTCAGACCCTTCTTTCTTAATTAGCCTTAGTGGTATCCCTTTTGACATTTAACTTAGAACAAAGGTCATTTTTCATACCAGGTACATCAAGCTGTGACACAGGCTGCCTAGCTACCTCTACACAGCCAGATAACGATGCAGCCGAGTTTTACAGTGACAGTTACAGCTCCTAAAGAGAAATAGGCAGTTTTATTTTACTCATGATTTAGACTAACATTGTAGACTCCTAACATTTTACCTAATCACTTCTAGGAATGTAATTTGAGCACATAAATTTCCTTTTCCTGATATATTAACCAATTTTAGCTCTTAGTTGACCCCACCTCCTTTAGCCATTTGCTTTTTNGGTTGTTAAGAAAGTCCGACAGTCACTGCCAGAGGTAAACTCTTATCTGCCTTTATGACCTTGTAGGAATTCAATCCTGGGTGACCTTGCCTTAGCCAGAGATTTGTTGCTTTGTATGGGTATATAACTGGAAGCCTCAGAGACATGGGAGGGCTAGAAGAATGAGCTAAGATGGGGACAGAGATAAGATAAGGAGAGAGCAAAGATGAGAGATAAGATGAGGAAAGAGCTAAGATGAGGAGAGGGATAGGTGAGGAGAGCTAAGATGAGGGGAGGGGTTGTAGGGAAAATGGGCTGGTTAAAATCCCACCCTGACCCTGGAGCTCAGACCAGGGAAAGCAACACAGCCTTGGTTTTGGACCTGAGCCAGAGAAATGAACACTTTATCCCCAAACCCAGAACTAAGGAAACCTGCCCTGACTCTGAAACTAGTACCAAAGTAACACTCTTGGTCCCTAGAGTCAGAGTCAGTGAAAGATATGTGCCCTGGCCTTAGAATTAGTGTCCAAAAGCCAAAAAATGCCAGTGAAAGAAACACACTTTGGCCCTCACATCAGGGCCATCTTTGCCCCTAGCCCACAAAACTGACCAATCCTAGGGCAGGAAAAAAACTATTCAATCCCTGTTGACTCCACCCCCAGGCCATTCTATATAAACTGCCCTGCCTGGGCAGTTGTGAGCTGTTTTATCTACCCTGATAGAGGCAGCTACTCTCCTGGAATCCTCCTTCCCAAATAAATCTCTTTCTCAGAAGAGTTTTGGGTGTGAAGACCTTTATTTGCTGTCACACAGAAGATCTTTGCTGGAACGTCCCATAGTAGATTGAACAAAGAGGAGCTGNACAGAAGATCTTTGCTGAGACATCCCATAGTGGACTGAGCAAANAGGAGCTGAGTAACACTTAGGCCTGAGAAGCAGAGCTCTGCTAGGAAGTCCCCTTAAGTGGGAGCTGAGCAAAGCTCAGCTGTAGTGGCTTTCCAGGAGAGAAGCAGGATTGCTATATCCTGCAGGGAGACCATCCCCAACCACACCAGGTATAGCCTGACTCTCCCAAACAGTCAGGATACCCTTCCCTGCTGAAGCAGTTCCAGGCCTGACTCTCCCAAAAAGTCAGAATAACTTCCCCTCGAGGGCTAGACTGACTCTTTGCAGCCCCAGCTGTCAGAGCTGTTCCAAGCAGCTCAAAGTGTCCGGGACACCTACAGGGCAGAGCTGTTCTAAGCAGCCGAGGTGTCTGGGATACCTCGCCCTCCAGGGCTGAACTGACTCTTTGCAGCCCCAGCCATCAGAATCCACTGAGTTGCAACTTTGTTGCTTACATTTTGGGGCCAAAACCGGGGACCAAGCTCACTGAGATGCAGCAAAGTGCCTACAGAGGTAAGATGAGGAGAGCTAAGAAAAGGAGAGAGCTANGACAAGGAGAGAGCTAGATGAGGAATGAGAATGCAAAGAACCTAGAATCATGAGAGGACAGGAGAGGAAGGGACAGAGTGGAGATACGTATGAGAACAGAATGGAAGCTCTATAGATAGATTTTGACTCTAAAGAATAAAGGCTTTCATGTAAGTAGATTCATTTGATGTCCTTAAGTCTAGATTTCTCAGCAGGTTGTTATATACTTCCATCGACCCTGGGAAGAGACTATTAAGAGTTGGAGCTCAATAGTCTTAGATCAGTGGGATTGTAGGAATGCCCAGTTCATTCAGTTTGTGAGGACTGAATGTTCCCGCTGCATATAAAACACCTAGTAACAAGTGATAGAATTGATCTTTCCTGGTGGTGCATTAATTTTAACCTTTAAGAAAAACTATAAATAAATCATTGGTTTAAGTGCAAAGGCAGACAGTAAATGAAGAGAAGAACTAAGCTATTGTCTAAATCAAGGGCATTTTTCTTACATCTGATTCTAGTATTTCGTTTGGGTATTCTTATTATCTGGGTTATCCTTTTCATTGCTGGTGTGGCCTCCAATGCTCAGGGGAGCACTTGGGCACATGGAAGTTCATTGCCACTGTCAATCCTATACCATGGCCCCTCTATGCACCCCAGCACCTGTGAAGCTGCCCTGGTGAGGCAGAGAACACNTCTCCAATGTGGGATTTTCCCAAGGCCATGTTTCAAGGCTTGAGTATGGAAGAGAGGGATAGGAAGTGCAAGGTGGGGTCAGGAGATGCCACTATCCTTGTGTGTGGAGTGCTTACTCACACTGATTCTCTCAGCTTGGCCAGGCTGTTTTCCAAACATTAGCAGGCACAGTTTCAAATAAAGAGAAAATACTAGTTAAGGCAGAGGAGGAAAGGGCAATAGTGGAAGAGTAAAGCTGTGGGATTTGAAATATATGCCATTTACTACAGAGAAAAATTGATCATAGCTGTTTGTTTTGTTCTGTAGTATTAGAGATTAAACCTAGT
>LZPO01066325.1:26598-37995 GCA_001675575.1 Neotoma lepida | reverse complement strand
ACACACTCACACACACAGACACACACACACACATATACACACTTACACACAGACACACACACTCACACACACATACACACACTTACACACAGACACACACACTCACACACACACACACACACGAGGGAGGTGGAGAATAAAAAGAACAGACAAAATGGATATTTAAAATGAAAGAGTCAAAACCTAAGAAAAAATAAAAGTTTGGAAACATTTTTGAGGCAGGCTCTTAGCAGGCTGGCCTCAAATTCTCCGACTGGCCTGTCCTCCTGAGTGGTGGGATTACAGACATCCACACCNAGCTAAGACCAATACTTCAATGTCAGACTGCACTCATATTTGTGAACAAGTATGTCCACCCATGCTATTTCCCCCAATTCCTCCTTCCTCAGCACCTAACTTTGTGTCTGTGAATTTGAATATTCCAGATATCTCATATAAGTGGAGTCCTTTTGTGTCTGGCTTACTAACATCTTCTGGATTCACCCACAGTTTACTATGTATCAGAATTTCATTTTGAAGTTTGAATAATAATTTCATTTTGTATACACACCATGTATTATCTGAGCTTCCATCAATGGACATTGGGTTGTGTCCCAGTTAGTTTTTTGTCAAATTTTGTCAAATTGACACAGGCTTCGTTAGAGAACACTGCATTAAGGTTGCAGTTCACCGTGTCCAGAGAGCTCTCTGAGCTCAGTGCAATGTGGAGGACTCCCTCTCTCTGCCTAGCCTTGTCTGCAGAGTCTCTAGGTTCCGATGCCTGACCCTGCGCAGAGCTCCCTGTAAATGCTGTCTGACTTAGCCATAAGTTTCCCTCCTCCTTCCCATGCTCTCTGGTGTTTGTATTAGTGCATCATTAACATTTGTCTGTCCTCAATTAAGTCCACCTATGCAAATTAGGTGTATTTTCTCCATTGTCCGTTTGTCCTCCCCTCCACTGTGACTCAAGCTACAAAAATTAGCCCCATTGCTTCAATAAACTGAGCAGTCTCACTGAAGCTGATGCCACCAGTTCTTCCCGTCAGGCTCACAGCCATCCAAACCTTGTTGGCCACCTCTGCTCCCTTTGTCTTCATGGGCTAGTGACCAACAATCCATGAGGAAAAGGGAGACCCCATAAAGCTGGAGTGACAGGAAAGAAGAGCCTCAGTTGAGAAAATTACTCTGGGTCACCTGTAGGCAAGCCTGTGGGGTATTTTTTTTTTTTAATTATTGACTTTCGAGGGTCCAGACCACTGGAGTGGTACCAACCATGGGCAGGTGGTCCTGAATAGGCCATGGGAAGCAAGCCAATAATCAGTGTTCATTCATGGCCTCTGCTTCAGTTCCTGCGACTTTGCTTCATGATGGGCTACAAGCTAGAAGCACTGACTGGTTGGGTCTTGCTGTGTAGCTTAGGTTGGTCTTGACCTCTTGGTCCCTTTGCTTTAGCTTCCTAAATTCTGGGATTACAGGTGTGTGCCATCGTGCCTGACCCCAGTTTTCAGGGTTTTGTTGATGTTGTTGTTGTTGTTTTGTTTTGTTTGATTGTTTTTGGTACTTACCCAGAAGCTGAATTGCTACACCACATGGTCTTTTTAAAGACNTTTTTTTATGTATGTATGTATGTATATGCCTGGTGTCCCCAAACAGGGCATCAGATCCCCTGNAACTGGAATTATGGATGATTGTGAGCCACCATGTGGGTGCTGAGAACTGAACCTAGGTCCTCAGTGCTCTCTCCAGCCCCTCTGTGTGTTGGGGTTTTGTTGTTTCTTAAAACAGGGTTCTGGAAACTGAACTTCTGGAGGAGCAACCAGTGCTCGTACCTGCCGAGCAGGTTCTGCAGCCCCGCCCACCCCACCTGCCGAGCAGGTTCTGCAGCCCCGCCCACCCCACTCCCAGTGTGGTGTTTTTGAGAAACAGCCTTGATGTTTCCATGTTCCCACGACTGGACCGTTTCATTTCCACCACACCAAGGCAGGAGGGGTCTAGCTGATCCACACCTCACAGCACTCTCTTCCCTTTTAAAGTGAACTTTTGTTTGTTGAGAAGGGTTGTGCTGTGTAGCTTAGGTTGGTCTTGAAGAACAAACTATAAAAGAGAAGATTATATAGGAGGGGGTGGATGTGAGCTGAGATTGTTTTTCTCTTTTATTTAGGTTTAGGTGAGAGCGTCCTGTTTCAAATCAATATGAAAATGTCCAAACATAAAGCAAAATTAAAATAAGTATGCTGAAGATACCCATTTACTATCGTTTATTTATACCACAGATGGAGAGATGGCTCAGCGGTTGAAGAATGCTGGCTGCTCTTGCAAAAACTCAGGTTCAATTCCCAGCACCCACATGGTGATTCACAGCCATCTGCAACTCTAATCCCTGAGATCTGGCCTCCAAGCATCCTGCATACACACAGTACACAGACATACGCAGGCAAAACACCTATACATACAAAATAATAAAATAATGAAAACATTTTAAGAGAATATTCATATCTGAGGCAATGTATGGTCTTAGTTATGTTGAAAGTAGTTTACTTTTGTTTCTGTTTTGTTAAATAGTTTATGAAGCAAGGTTAAATTTTGTCAAATATATTAGTTCTCTATGAGTTTTTTAAAAATTATTAACTCATTATACAAATTATTATAACTCATATACAAATTATTGTATATGTGTACGGGCATTCACATGCCATAGCATATACCTAGAGAACAGAGAATGATCTGTGGGAGTTGATTCTCTCTCCACCTTGTGAATACCGGGCATCAAATTTGGGCCATCAGGCCAGTGACAAGCATGTCTGCCTGCTGAGCCACTCTGCCAGTCCCCTGTTCCGGAAATGTGATGTATTACGTTGTTAGCCATTTTCATATGTTGAAACGTCCTAGAATCCAGGAGTAAATCCCACTGACTTGTAGGGTTATAATCCTTTCAATATGTTGCTGAGTTCCACTTAATTGTTGAGAATGTTCATATTGGTTTTCACAAGAGGCATGGTCTTTAGCTTTCTTAGGCTGTCTTGTCTAGCTTTGGTACTGAGGACAGAAAGGACAGCCAACATTTTGGGCCTTGATGTTCAAGGTCAGCCAGGACCCAGGGAACAAAGGCATCTCCACAAATAAACTTACTACTCTGATAAGACATCTAGTGTCCTAGCCAGAGGGGACACCAGAGGGGACACTGAGCTGTCCAATGGAACTCTAANCAGGGCACAAGCTGCAAGGATGAGAGTCTGTGCAGAGGGACCCGGTTCCTATGCTTCCAAGGGAAGCCACATGCTCAGCAAGACCCTGACCCATCCCTGAAGATGNCATAACTGGTAGGAGGGACACTAAAGGGTAAGGGCACACACCTCTACTGCCAACACTGGAAGGGCCGGGCAGGAAGATCTCTGCAAGTTCAAGGCCAACCTGGTCTACATAGTGAGTTCCAGGACTGCTATGGATACAGTGAGACCCTGTCTCAAAACCAAACAGAGAGAGAGACTAAATGAACCAGAGAATTTCTCTTAAGTCCTCATGGGTAGCACTTATGGAATCTCAGCTGACTTTTAAAATAAATAAATAGAAGTTATACATGGCCTTGGGGCTGGAGAAATGACTCAGCAGTTGAGAGCCCTGGCTGCTCTTCCAGAGGACCAGAGTTCAATTCCCAGTACCCATATGGCAGCTCACAACTGTCCATAACTCCAGGATCTAACACCCTCACACAGACATACATAGAGGGAAAACACCAATAAAAAGTTATATATGGCCATCTATGTGGTATTAAATACCTAACAGGAATATATAACCCAAAACATAATTCTAAACTTAATTCTACCAGCTTTTTCCAACTTAATAGGGGCCATCTATCTAATTCTAGGATATTACTAACCAGAGTTACTTGTCTAGGATTAAACTCAATTTTCCAGAAAACACTCAAAATGAGAAGCAAGAAAAACCTAACAGAACAATAAAGTAATTGAGGGCTTGCATTATTCCCTCAAAAGGGACCCTAAAGGTCAGATGCAGATAAGTGAATCTATGGTACCATACCCATAGCTCCCAACTATTAAAATAATCCTCGTGGGACAGGTCACAGTAACATTCTCTAAGATGCTAATTAGTGCATGGAGAGATAGCTCAGGGGCTGAGAGCACTGGGTTTGATTCCCAGCACCTACATTAGTGGCCCACAGCCATCCAGTTCCAAGGGATCCTGTGTGGCCTCCATGGGCACAAGATATACACATATGGTGCAAAGATATACATGCAGGCAAAACACCCACACACATAAAATTAAATGAGTAAAATAATTGTTAATTAGATTTGTTTCTCCCAGAATTCAGTAAATTGTTGTACAATGAAAACATTGGCCTATCATTCCAAGGCACTCTAAAGCACCACGCCCTACACTGGATGGCACCATTTTAGTTTTGTTTTATGTCTTTGGTCCTTGCTCATAAGTTCAAATGATGCTTACTATGGGATGTCAACCCCTGATCTTCTACTCAGAGCTTCTGGATCACTGGAAATCCCTGGTTCTGGAAACTATACGTACTACCTCTCCTTAGCATAAACTCCAATGAGGGACACTGCTGACATACATTTCTGTCCAGTTGGGAATAGCCAGAGTGGTAACTGCACCATAACCCAATAAATTGGATCTGAAAAACCTTGAATGTGAGTAATGTTATGATCAAAGCAAATGTGAGTTAAAATGTTAGGGTTAGCTGGGTGGTGGCACACACCTTTAATCCCACTTGGGAGGCAGAGGCAGGTGGATCTCTGTGAGTTTGAGGCAGCCTGGTCTACAGAGTGAGTTCCAGGACAGCTTGGACTGTTACACAGAGAAATCTTTAGTCTCGGGGAAAAAAAGTTAGGGTTAAAACAGATCAAAGAGAGACTGAAGGGGCAGGTCTTGCCACTGATGCAGTAGCCTAGCTAGCCAGGAGAGAAAAGGAATGAGCTCTAACAATAACAAAGCCTTTGCAGAAAACTCATTCTTGTTTTAATCAATCTACCTTTTGTCTTCATGGTAATTATAGTCCTAAAAGTTGTTTTTACAAAGGTGCTAGAGAGGAGAGATGGCTTAGCAGTTAAGAGTACTTGCTGCTCTTTCAGAGGAACCAGGTTCAATTCCCAGCACAATGTCAGGCGGCTCACAACCTCTACAATGCAGTTTCAGGGATCTGATGCCCTCTTCTGACGTCTGTGGGTACTGCATGCATGTGAAGCACACACACACACACACACACACACACACACACACACACACACACACACGTGTGCAGACAAATACACATAAAATAAAATAAAGAGGGACTGGAAAGATTCACTTAGTGGTTAAGAGCATGCACTGCTCTTACAGAGAACCACGGAAGACTAGAGTTCAATTCCTGGCACCTACATCAGGTGGCCATAACCACTTGTAACTCCAACTTAGGGGAGCCAACTCCTTTGGGCTACACACACACACACACACACACACACACACAGACACAGACACACACACACATAATTAAAAACAGTAATAATTTTAAAAATAAATAAATCTTTTAAAAATGGTTATGAAACAACCTAATAGACATTTTTTAATGTTCTATAACAAAACGTGAATAATTTAAGGGCTGAGTACAATATAAATTACATTGGTAAATTGTCATGTGCTTACCAAGAAGAGGGCTTGGTAATTAAGGAAGGCCCTCTTCTCCCTGACTCCAGTATGTTTACTTCCAATGTCCTCCAAGACTCCCTGTCCCAGTCAGGCTGGACCACTAACTCTGTGGCAGAGGGAAAGGAAAGAGCAAGGGATATTTTCTACAGACCACAGACATATGAAGTAGGAATTCAGCTGACTATGGCAAAGCTATTACCTGGAAGAGTCCAGAATTTTTCCAGAGGAATCCAAAGCTCAAGGAGTATTGGTGTTTTTAGGCTTTTTAATATATCAGCTGTTTTCTGCTATGAATTTCTTGTGAGCTATTATAGCTTCCTCAATTGATTCTTTTTCCTAAGAACTTCTNAACAGTGTGGATTGATCATTCTTTGGACATATACAATTTAGGTATTTGGATAACAGTCACACAGGCAAGGCTTCCTGCTTCCAGAATTTTTAGCATTAGAATCAAATGTCTGCCTTCTGCAATTATCTCTTTTAGCTAGCATCCAAGGCTAGGGCCAGCTCCAGACAAAAGCATTTTATCTGAGATACCTATCTAATATCCAAGGACAAACAACAGACAGTATAAGCTTTCCAGACCACCTGCTGGTCTCCTGAATTAAGGTAAACATCCATACAGAGACACTGCCTAGGCCAGGTGGACAAGGCAGACATTAGATACATAGCCTTGTTTCTCGTGCAAATTAAGCTCAGACCCCCCTTTCTTCCTCAGCCCAAAAGGCACCCCCAGAGTTCCCCTCCAACAATTAGCTCAGAACAAAAGGGCTTTTTTCTTACCAGGTGCATTCAAGTCAAGCTATGATGCCGGTTACCTAGCGACTGAGCAGACTCACCCTGCCCGACCAGAAAGCAGCAGGGCATTGTATTGCTGGTTGTATGTGTGTTGACACGGGTCATGGGAAGAGGAGAGGAAGGAAAAAGATGGAGATAGGAACAAAGACGAGGATGAGAATGGGATGGCAAGAACTTAGGTAGAACTATGAGAGGACAGGAGGAGAAGGGACAGAGAGGAGCTAAGGATGAGGACAGAATTGAAGCTGTGTAGAGAGATTTTGTCTCAGAAGAATAAAGTGACTGCACTAAAGAGTTNCNTGTAAGTAGATTCATTTGCCATCCCTCAGATTAGTATCCCTGCCGCTTGTAGTGTCTTCCCCAGGACTCTGGGAGAAATCTTCTCAGGGAAGGCACCTGAGGGGCTTTCCATAGATATTGAAAACATCACACCCCTAAGAACAGCTAGAAGGAAAATCATTGCTGGCAGGTATGACTATTGTTTATCTCTTGGTTTTAAAATGTCTGCATGAGAACAGGAAAGCAGGTTTCTACGGTGAGAACTCTGTTCTGCCCAGGCTCCAGCATGACTGTCAGCAGACCTTCCCTAGTCATCCCTGCTGGATGTTGTAAGTGCTCGTTTTGGTGATGTCTTATCCTCTATCTACTACTTCTATGTGCTATGTGCTATTTTTTCTTGTCCTTTTGCTCACTATGCAGTTAACAAGCTCACTCATTCAAAGAAGGAAGTGTGACTGTTGTAGATAACCTCCATCCAGAGCACAGGCAATGTCAATCTCACAATGTCTGCCCTCTCTGATCTTACGGAACGCTTGGAGGAGGATTTGGTAGAATTCCCAGGTGAAGCCATGTCATTGGACCTTCTTTTATAGGGAAGTTTTCTGTTGCTAATTTAGTCTCACTGTAGATTTATCCAGATTTTCTGATTCTTCATAATTTAGACAAAAAAGCTTTTGTGTTCTTGGAATTTTCTTATTTCATCCAAGTTAGCCAATTTTTTAGCATAAAGTTTTATGCTATTCTCTTTTTAAAANTTTTTTTAAAGTAGTTTCCAAACATTTTCTTTCTTTTTTTTTATATTTATTTATTATGTATACAGTGTTCTGTCTGCATGTACACCTGCAGGCCAGAAGAAGGCACCAGATTTCATTATAGATGGTTGTGAGCCACCATGTGGTTGCTGGGAATTGAACTCAGGACCTCGGGTAGAACAGTCTGGATTCTTAACCGCTGAGCCATCTCTCCAGCCCTTAAATTCTATTTTATTGTCTTAAGTGTATGTATGTGTTCATGTGAGTGCAGAAGAGGCAGTGAGATTTTTCTGGAGCTGGAGTTACAGGTGCGTATGAGCTGCCTGATGTGGTGCTGGAAACCAAACTCCAGTCCTCTGAAAAGAGCAACCAGTGCTCTCAACACCGGGCATCTCTCCAGCCTAGTGCCCCCTTACTATGTGCTCCTTTTGTATTTTTGCTGAATTGGCTGTAATAATCTGCCCTGAGTAAGTTTTGAAGCAGGTGTATTTGGCTAGGCTCTGGAGAGCCACCTCTGGGTGACTACAGCCTCACTGAGCATTGTCTGATGTGTTTAAAATAGGATTTAAAAACCAAATTTGGGCATCTCCCCATTTTCCAGAGCTATATTAACAACACACACAAATTTATGTCATCAATCTCCATATTACATTCAGGAAAGCCCTCAGGGGAAGGCTTACCAGGTCTCAGGCATGACTGTACCCTGTCTACCTCAGGTCTCTCCTCTGTCTGTGTTGATGATCCTGGAAACAGGAGCAGCTCACAGAAGTGCACCCCTCTTTACACTGCCTTGTAGCTCACACTCACATTCAGGCCTGGAGATGGCCCATCCCCCTTCACGTTAACGTGTAGTGTCCACACAGTGGAGAGCACAGAGTGCCAGTGTCAGGTACACTGTTTGGGGTTCACATTATGTATATACCTTTATGACCATTAGTAGATCAAAACAAATCATTTCTTTCTCCTCAGAAGCAGCCTTTACGTGTAGAAGACAGAAGCAGATTCCAGATCTCACAGCCACATGGAACAGGAAGTGTATTATAAGCTATGTGCCTTCATGGAGGAATGTTGACTGGAGGAGTTCTCCAGGAATTGTCTTGACTCTGTTAGGGGTGTTACCAATGTCCTCAAGTTGTGCAAAATTGGCCTCCACCCCCCCCAACACACACACTATCCAAAGATGAAGAGGTGAAAGTCCTTGATTTCTGAAGGAGACACTGCTGCTCTAGTCCAGCCAAAGACCTCTTCTGTGATATGAAGCTGTCCTCCGAAATCTACTTTAGACACTGTCCACAGTGCAGCAGTGTTGGGATCTTTGGATGGTNCTTGACAGAGCCCATGTGGGCTAAACTGTCACAACCAAAGGTTTGTGGAAGAGCTTACATTCTGCCACACAGACATAGAGCACATTGCATAGAACGCTCCTTCCTTAAGGAATACAATGCAAGGCACTAGCTAGAAGAAAGGCACCCAGCTCTAACCTGCCTCAGGCTTCTACCTTCCAGAACTGTGAGCTATTCACAACATACTATCCATGCGTGGCCTGTAGTAACACCACCAAGTGGATCAAGTTCCCCAACCAGACTCACCTCAACCTCTTTAGCTACAGTTGGCTGCAGCTGCAGCTTTCTTTTGTGATTTGCAACAGGGTTTTGATAGGTGCTATTTTAAACATAATCCTCCTGCCTCAGCCCCCATCACCCCAATTACTGGATTAGGATTGCAGGCCTGTGCTACCATGCCCAGTATTGTTACACCCTTTCTCAAATTGCTTTCATCTAAGAAAATCCAGCTCTGCCCTTGTGCTCCCTGCCATGGACACCATTCACCCCTACCTAGTTAGGTTGCCTACCTGGTTAGGTCAGGCCTGCATTCATCTTCTGACTTAGCATCTTGTTCTATTCCTGCTTCCTTGAGCTGTGGCCTTGAGTCTAGGAGGCCAGCACAGTGAGATGGGAGGAAGAACACAGGCCATTCCATTCTCTTAAGGAGAAAAGTCCTTAAGAATACCCAGGGCTATAGAAGGGAGTTTTTTATAAGAAGGTGGGTCGGTCGATCACATCCATGGAAAGAGCAATCAATGAGGCTTGAGTCAGAAAAAGAAAGCTGGAATCTGGAAAATCCTGGTCTAAAACAATGGCCAAGACAGTGCCAGGTGACCACCANCCCACACCTCAGAGAATGGCTGTAANGCACAGCCCACAGAGAGGTTTGTGGCCTTCTTGCCTCCAGATCATGGTCTCTAGCTCAGCAGTTCCGTGGTTCTGTGACGTCACTGAAGAGAGAAGAATGGAGAGCTGGGTCTGTCTCCAGCTGCTCTAAGTCCTCTCTCCTTTGGGTTTTGGCAATTTTGGGGTGAGGGGAGGTGAGCTGAGTGAGCAGCGTGTCCCAGCTCAGCCTCCCCTCTGGCCACCACAACCCCTTACTGCCTTCACGAAGAGAAATTAGGCAACGTGAGTCACTTCCTCCAAAACAAGCCAGGCATCCTCTTAGGAAGCTCACCAGAATGGAAAGTCTTTTATTCTTCTGTTTCTAGAAAACATAAAGAACAAGAAATCTGCATTCAAACTGAGCTAGACAAGAATGTTTGGACAACTTGAGGATGAGAAAATGGATGAGACTTTGAAAACGAACCCTGTTGTCTTTGAGACCACAACAATCACGTTCTTCATCATCCTCGTCATTTGTTTCCTCTGTATCCTCCTTTTACTGGCAGTGTTTTTATACAAATGGTACACACCCATGCTGATGACCTGGTTTAGGCTTCAAGTTACAGCAGCAAGTGTATCTAGAAATAATATGAAATCATTGTAAATAGAACAAGGAAAAGACAAGCTGGTCATCACACCTGTAATCCCAGAATTTGGGAGGTAGAAGCAGGAGGATGAGTAATCTGAAGTTGATCTTTATCACATAGAGACTTCAAGATCAACCTAAGCTATGAGAGACCCTGTCTCAGAGACCCAAATAAAATGGAATAAGCAATGTAGCAACTAGCTACTTCTTCCACTTACAGGTTTTAAAAGTGCCAATTCCCTGTTTAGAAGTAAAAGTCCCATCCCACACCTTAGAATCGTCTCTTTTGAAGTTTTACTTGTTATTTTTAGTTTCAGAGGCAAGAACACTGAAGAGCTAGAGAAGCCCCTTTGTACCAACGAAAACGACGGGGAAGATTGTGTGGCTGCAGAGAACAAAGCCGAAGACCAGGACAAGTGAGTGGGGAAAGGGCACAGTGGGAAGGTGGCTTGCTGCTGAGGCATGACAATCTGAGTTTGGCTTCCCAGCACCCACACAAATAGCCAAGTGTGAAAGCAACACCTGTAACCCCAACTGTGGGCAGAGACAGGCAGATCCCAGACAGCCCAGATGAGCTATGAACTTCAGGTTCAGTAACTGTCTCAAAAAAACAAGGTGAAGAAGTGACATCCAGATGACAACTAACAACCTCTGACCTCTATACACATCCAGTCAGAAAAGCACACACACACACACACACACACACACACACACACCAAAACAGAGTAAGTCTGGATATGCTAGCCATTTTTATATGTGGTAATGTTGACTAAGATGCATGGATTTTTAAAAACTGTTGATGATTTTCCCAGGGTCCTACTGCACTTTGTAAACATGGATGTGCCAGTGAGACCTGGTATTCTTGTCCAAAGACAGAGTAAGGAAGCCCTGCCCTTAGGAGACAACATCGATGGAGAAGACCAGTACAGAAACAGAAACAGAAACAGACAGGCATTAGAGGCTGCGAATGCCAGAAAAACTTCCCACGAGGTGACGCGTGTTCTGCTCTCAGGGGTCGCTTAGGTTTGATGAGGAGGAGAGCCATCCATGTAGGGATAATAACAGATATGGTATTGTCTTCTCAAGCTGGAGGCTTTTCCTTTTCATCTTTCGTTCTTTCTTTCTTTCTTTCTTT
>LZPO01066325.1:0-11607 GCA_001675575.1 Neotoma lepida | reverse complement strand
GGCGGGCTCCTGGGGGGGCCGCGCGGCGCCGCAGCACGCCTGCCCCTGGCGGGAGACCGTTCGTAACTGCCCCGGACCCCGGCTTCAGGCTCCTCCTCAAAGTTGGGTCAAGCCCCGGGAGGGACTTGTGCCTCACCGCCCCCCGACATCTGTGCCTCGGTCGCCCCTCACCGGGCCTTCTCGGGCTTGAGCTGCGTAGTGCGCGTGCGTGTGCCGAGGGCCGTCTCCGTGTGCAGTTGGAATGGCAGGGGCTTGGATCTCACTTTCTTTGCTTTGTCTCAGTTTGCACTAGCTACCTGCCCGCTTTGTGTCTCTGGAATACCGGGAGATGTCTGCCTCTCTGGCGGGCGTTGGGGAAAGCTGAGGCAGTTCCCAGGGCAGAGCCCGGACCGCACCATTAGATGACTTGGCTGTCCTGAAAGAATGATGTCCAGTGTTCTAGACTGGGTTCCGTGGCCAGGACACTGACTTCTAACAGCTGCTCTCCGTCCCTTCAGATGGGAGCATTAGGGAGAGTGCATAAGATAAATCAAATATGGAAAAGCTCAATAATTGATAGTTGTGATTAAGGTTATTTAAATGATTACCACCGTTACAGATGGCCTCAGCCCATCTATTTCCTGTGGGTGAGATTGCTGGACTCTCTCCTTCCCGGGGCTATTGTTTTTAAGACTGCCCAGTATTATATGATGAATAATAGTGTCTTAAGAAACTGAGCAGCAGGCTTAGAAGATACCTAGTAGAAACCTAGTCGAAGAAGCACATTTGCAAGTTGGAGGCTGCGTGAGTAACAGGGCTCACCTGGTGAGGGTCGGATGGCATCTGGTTGGGCAGATGGAGTCCAGCTGGGTCATTCACTCGTGTCTTTCTGTTCTCTGGCAGGACAGAGCGGGATGCCACTGTTTGGTCCAAGGGGAAGCTCCGAGAGCTCCTGGTTGGCATTGCTATGGAGAATGAGGCTGGCCGATGTGAGATCAGTGAGTTGAAGCAGGTGGAAGGTGAGGCTTCTTGTAGCAGCCGCAAAGGAAAGCTTATTTTCTTCTATGAGTGGAACATCAAGCTGGCTTGGAAAGGTAACGGGGTTCTGGCAAGAGGCAGGTTGGGCAGTTTTTCCATTTAGTTAGCAGTAGTAGTTCTTGATGTTCAGATGCATTTGGAGTTGCCGGGTCCTGAAACTGCACTTTACCCAGCACTCTAGATGGATGAAGGGCAGAATTCTCTCAGCTGAACCCTGATTTACCAGCAGCTGTGACTAGGGCTTCATGGAGCTGCTGCCTGGAGCACCCTTCCTCCGCAGATGCCTGCTCCCTCAAAATTATTGTGGCACAGACTTGTGTGCCACAGCACATGTGTAGAAGTCAAACAACTTGTAAGAGTCCGTTTTTCTCCCATGCAAGTCTCCAAGGATTGAACTGAAGTTAGCAGGATTGGTAGCATGTGCTTTTACACACTGTGCCTCCTTGCTAGTCCACCCTTGGGTCTTTTAAGAAATATGTATGTGTACAATATGCATGTGTGCCATGGTGGGTAAATGAGGTCCCAAAGACACATTTGTGGAGTTGGCTCTTTTCTTCACCTTTGTTTGAGTTCCAGGAATCAAACTCAAGTCATGAGGCTCCAGCAGTAAGCTCTTTTACCCACTGAACTGTCTTGCCGGCCCTCCTTGGGATCTTTAGCCTAAGTTTTGTCTCTGGATTTGCCTCTGACAATTCATATAGCTAGAATCCTGTCATATGTAAAGTTCCCTGATTCTGCTTTCAGTTCAGGTTTNCGTCCCATGTTGTACCGTGTTTCCGTAGTTTATGTTTTTGTATCCATTGTGTGGAGAGGCCATATTTTGTCTGTTTACTAGTCGGGGCATTTCTGTTGGTGATTTTCTTGTCTTTGCCAAGTTCTCCTATGGCACTTAACTTTTGGCTCAATATTTGTTGAAATGACCAAGGATCAGACCCAGGGACAGGGAGGGGTTATGGAAGACTGCATTGTGTTAAACAGTTGGGTCTCTGCCCTTGAGTTGGCTCCTTTCTGTATAGTTTTAGAGAGGAGCTCATTACGCTGGCCTTGGACTGATGTCATTGTGCAGGAGTCAAGGAAGTACTCAAACATCAAAGCAGTCCCAGAAAATTCCCTGCAAGTTACGGCTAGCCTGAGCTACATAGATCTACTTCATAAAAGCCAAGAGCTTGTGATGTAGCTTGTGATGGAATGCATGCCTCATGTGCAGAAGGTCTAGGTTAGATCTTAAGCGATTTGCATACATGTGCATGCTCACTCACTTGGACACACACTTAAGCAGTCTTAGCCCTGACTCTGAACAGAACCCCCTCCTCCAGCTGGGAGTTGCCCTCATTTGCTTTCTTTGTGGCCACTGCTGCTGGACTGTAGCAGGACTCTGGAATCTGGGAGAACCTCATGGCTTGTATCTCTTCATTTCCCTTGCCCCAAACAACCACTTTTTTGCATGACAAGAAAATAGATCCCCATACCTAGGAGGGGAAAGAAACATATATTGCTGCCATGGAAACAGTCTTTGGGGCAGAATCAAGCATCTTGAATTCAGAAAGTGGCCATCATGGAGCTGAATCTGCCAATTTGTGTTCCTGTTGTCTGTGTGTGGGATAAGACCTTGAAGCCTATCATCCTTGGGGGTAGGGTAGGGAGTGAAGAGACCAAAGTGGGCATGAAGCCGTGGAACCTGTGACTGCTAAGGGCAAGGGCAAGAAGTAAAGGCAAGTAGGCAGGCCAGTGTCTAAGGACCCTGTCACCCTTATTCTGTTTCTTGGCACCTCCCTTGCAAGTCAGCACTGACCACATTTATGGGCATCTCAAGTTGAAGAGGTAGATGGGGATCTGGGGCTGACCTTTGCACTTTGGCATTCCTGTCTCCTATGTCCACTCCCTTTAGAGAATCTAGTTAGAGTAGCACTTCTGGAGCCTGTGCTCTCTGTCCAAGCCAAGGGAAGGCTCCTCTGATACTATGTTTTACCAGTGTTTGTTCACTAACACTGTTTGAAGAGGATGGCCAGAGTCTGTGTGTGCTGTGAGTTGGTCTGCACACTTCTGCAGTTAGGTCTGTGTCTCAGGGCTTTGTCCTTGGTAGACAATGAGTGTGGCCTGTGTTGTGCTTTGAAAAATAAACAAGTATTCCAGACCCTAGAAGATATGAATTCTGGATTAAGTTAATGTGTTACATTTACCAACAAAACAAAAACTGGCATTTGAAGTTGTCCCATATATGGTCTGGGCTCAGAGAATCAGTCACTTCTGATGCCCATGTGGCATAAACTCAACTCATTGGGCTGGAGGGCAGCACGTTGTGGGTGGTGGAACTCCTTTCTCACTTTGTTCTGTGGCAATGAAATGCCTTTAGATCATTCCTAAGTGTCTCAGTGTGGCTGTTTCTGAACACTGTTCCAGTTGCACAGCCTGCCTGTGAGCCTAGTACTCATTTTGAGTAAAATTATATTAAGTACTCCCTGTACCCCCAGACCAGTATAAGAAGAATGATGTACAATTAAAACAGGAAATCTCCGGGTATAACCAGGAGTTGTCTTCGAGGGCTTTTGCCCCACTGTGTCCTTGAGGATATTGAGGCTTTGGTCTGGGAAGAAATCCAGACTTCACCAAGTCCACATAGACTTTGCCAAGCCACAGCTTTTGAAGCTTTCCATGGTCAGANCTCATTTTCCCTTTCTGCCCACTTGTCCCTCTAGTGTCTTCTTCCCCCTCAAAATAGCCCTTCTTGTTAGACCTGGCAAAGAGCACTGGAAGACAAGAGAAATGGGTGAGAGACAGGCCAGTTTGTGTACCATGTGCTGTGTACCACATTGGCTGATCCATCCACCATGTCTTGGTTGTTCTCTGATATCTTTAACCCTGTAAGGGGGTGGAGCCACACGTGGGCTCTTCAGTCAGGCAGAGGACTTTTGAATAAAACCAGTTATTGTGCCCATTTTGCCCCTTTTAGGTATGGTTAAAGAATCTGGTGCAAAACACAAGGGATTGATTGAAATACCCAGCCTTTCTGAAGAGAACGAAGTTGATGACACCGAGGTACCTGCTGGAGCTCTCCTTTTTAGTCAAGCTTCTGCTCTTAGTGTTGGTGTGGGTCTCCTGGGGTAGTTGTGACCTGTGGAGGCTGTCTGCCACTGCACTATGGGTGTGTGTGGGGTGGAGCAGGAGTGGGGAGAGGAAACCTTAGGGAGCTGCAGACTCCCAGGACCTGGGCAGATACCTGACTGCAGCAGCCTGGCTTCCTCATTTGTGTAGTTAACTTATCCTGGGATGTATTCAGGTTAAATGGGACGAGGTATGTGCTGGAAGTGCTCGGGCCACTTGCATGGATTGCTGAATGTGACTGTGTGACAGTTCTCAGCCTTCAACTAACTGTACTCCCTCTTGGGTTCATCTCATTGCCTTAAAAAAAAAAAAGTTACCTTTGACTGGCTGGCTTTCTTGTCCCCCTAAGAGGAGCCGGCTTATTCCTATGCCCACTTTGACTCTTCACGTTGTCTCTGGGGGGCAAGATCGTTCGTTGTACAGCAGCCGTCATTTCCAAAGCTAGACACTGGGAAAAGCCATCTCTAAGTGTGTCTCAGGTCTTATAAAGTGGGCCTGTCTCAGACATACCGTCAGACTTAGCTTGCTGTACTCTGGTGCTCTAGTTTCACCACATAGAGCTCAACAGTGCAGCTTCCTGGTGGCACATTAAACAGATCTAAAGGTCTATCCTTCAATACCATCTGGCAGAGCAAATTCAGATGCAGCCTAGCCCAGAATCACTGGGACCTGCTGTAGTTTAAGACCAACACCGTTTTGCATTCCGAGTACCAGACCACTTACTGCATCCCTGTCTCCTTTCTGTTGCTCTCCTCTTCCNTTTTTTTCTCTCCCTTAGTTGACTTTTCTCTCTGCCAAGAGTATATAGCCCAAGGCCAGGTTATATGGGAACTTGATTTTCTTGGGTGGTGGCTTTGGGTTTGTAAACCAGTGCTGTTCAGTATAAATGCCACATAATGCAATTTAAATTTTAATTTTCCACATTAAAAAACAGATGAAATTAAAAAATTTTTAATCCAGTATCCAGTAGAGAGTAAATATGATTTTAACATGTAATTAACAAATAATTGATGAGGTACTTTACTTTTTTTCCCCTGTATTAAGTCTTTGGAATCTGGTGTGTTAGTTTTTACAGACCAGGCACTTGTTAAATGCTCAGCCACAGATGAGCTGCCATACCAGACCCTGTCTAGATAAAGCCATGATCAGTTTAACTCTTGTACTTAAGACAGTTTCAAAGCAAGTTAAATGGTTCATCTGTTCAGTCCATTCACAATGTGGCTGCCAGTATTGGCCTCAAAAATTCTTAGTTCCTCTTTACGCTTCTTGTACAACTTCCTCTGTCATCCACAGTTCAGTCGTCAGTAGGATCCAATGTTGGAAGGATACATTCAACCATTTTCTTAGGTTTTTATTTTTCTGATTTGTAGGTGAACGTGAGTAAAAAGAAAGGAGATGGGGATATACTGAAGGATCTTATGAAAACTACAGGCACCGCCAAGGTCAGGGAGGCTCTTGGAGAGTACCTGAAGGCACTTAAGACGGGTAAAGAAGGCATCCCTTGTGAACCAGAGTCCCTTGCTGTTTATCCAAGTTACATTCTGCAAGAGGGCTGGATTCCCAAGTCAGGTTCCTGAAACATCTTTAGACTGCAGAATAAGTTGTAGTCTGGGTGTTGAAAGCTAGTTGTGGGTAAGACTGTAATAATTGCCACTTGTAAATAATTTCCTGAGCTGGGCATGGTGGCACACTTAAAAGCCTCAGCATTCAGGAAGCTGAGGTAGGAGGATTGTTGCAGGTTTGAGGCTAGTCTGGGCACATAGTTGAAAAAAGAAAGAAAACAAAGACCCCCCCCCAATGGAATAGTTTTTGTATAATTACTTGTTTAATGTCTGTCTTCCCTGCTAGACTATGTGCTCCATGAGGGCATGGAAGGTGTCTCTCTTGTTCACTGCTGTATCTCCAGCATCTAGCACAATGCCTGGCACATAGTAGGTGCTTAATAAATCTTTGCTGAGTGAATGAATGTATGAATGAAAGTGACCACAAATATTAACAGGTATCAGTAATACCTAGATAATGCCTATACTGTATGGAAGTTGAGGCTATTGTCATTTTCCCAAATTAGAGGTGACAGCTGGGCAGAGTGGCCAACAGGGCTTCCTCTCCAGCTCATCCTTGACGCTTGCTCATTGAGTGTCCAGGTATTTGCATACACAGGTTTGGGGTCACCACTCTTCCTACAAGACCTCCCACAAGATACACTGAACACTGAGTGAGAATAAGCTTTGTGAGGGGTAGTGGAGAGTAGGTAAGAACCATAAGCTATTAATAGTTAATCATGTACTACATAGCTATTTAGAAAAGAACTTGTGAAAAATTAACATTTTAGAGGAATGTGGCACTGAACAAAGAATAAAGGGCCTTTGCTAGTATATATATAAAAACATGGTTATTGTGAAGGCCTCTTAGTGTTCTTTTGAAAAATGCCAGTTTAGATAAAAAGAAATATGTTAATAAAATTTTCCTATTTCCTTATAGAATTTACAACAGGAATGATTTTACCAACAAAAGCTGTAGCAACCCAGGAACTGCCTGTTGAGAGGAAACTGACTGAGAACACTTTGCAGGTATGAGCCTGGTGGCTATAGTGAAGGAGGACACCTTTAATGAGTTTCCAGACAACCTTTTGATGACACTGGGTTGTAGATGAGGAAAGGGTGTTGATGTCATTTTGTGGAAACGACAAAATGCAACTTTTTTGCTTTTTTGTGCCAAGTGTGAGGACTGTTGTATGCTGGGCATGCTCCCTACCACAGAACTCACCTCTAGCCTGAGGTTCCAGTTTTTGATGGACAAGAACACTAAACAGGCCTTGCACTTCATCAAAATTATTTTTAAGTCATTGGTTGATAGACTAGCCTAGACTCAGGGTGATCTGCTTCAGACTTCTGTTTGCTGGGAGTGGAAGTGTGAGCCATTATAGCCAGCAAAAGCAAGTGACACTGAGGCTCATANANCGTGACAGAAGAATGTTCTGTCTTGACTTTGGGATTGTAGAGTCTAGATCTTGTTTTTAGAATTGGGGAACAGGAATGTATGCATGGAATTAACACCCTTCAAGTTTGGTCATCTTTCACCCTCTTGTCATGTTCTGGGTCCCCATGTAAGGTCTAAGATCAGAGGTGTTTAGCCATAGCCTAAGAATGGAATGGAGGTAAAGTGCTCCACAGGAACAAGCTCTGTTTCTAGAGTCAAAGCCAGCACTGCTGGAGTGAAGAACTTTAATGCTGTTCTTATGTGAGCGGAGGCAGCAGTGTGCAACTTGTAGGGTTGTCCTTTGGATTCTGTCGCTTTTTTCTGGTGTGCTCACCATCCTCTTGAACCTCTTTCTCATCTTGAGGTGCAGGCTTCTCCAGTGGCCCTGGGTGTAAGGATTCCCACTGTAGCTTTGCA
Source organism: Neotoma lepida (assembly GCA_001675575.1). Classification (NCBI taxonomy): domain Eukaryota; kingdom Metazoa; phylum Chordata; class Mammalia; order Rodentia; family Cricetidae; genus Neotoma; species Neotoma lepida. The sequence continues at coordinate 4,092 of LZPO01066325.1, read as the reverse complement.
CTTGACGGAGCTGTTTGACACGACAGTAGAACAGCTGTACAGTATCTTCACTGTGAAAGACGTAAGTAACACCCTAAGCTACTCTACCAAATAAGATTTGAAGCTATGTTACAAGGAACAGAGTCTGTTTTTTGAAGAAAGGGCTTCAGGGACACTGGTGATGAGAAGCCAGGAATGGCTTCTGAAAAACTTGAGGGGACAACGATGAGCACTTGTGGTGGGCTGTATCAGCAGGTGGGGGATATATGTTTCCCTCCTCTATAAAGAAGAAAGCTTTGATGTCCAACAAAATTAAAGGAAAGCCACACAATTGGTGAAATGCTGACCTGGAATGTAAGACCCTGGTATACACCTTACCACATGTACAGAGTGACAGCATGCATTGGAATAATACATTTTTTTTGTTTGGCTAGTTGGTGCAAAAATTTTCCAAATCTCCTGCTGTGTTAGAAGCTGAAAAGGGAGGGAAATTCCAGATGTTTGATGGGAACATCACTGGAGAGTATGTAGAACTGGTAAGTAACTACAGTGGTGACCTGGGGTGATGTTGCTCTTTCACTCATTACTTTTAACTTGTTTAAAAGTTTTGATGAGTTCAGTCTCAAGTTCTTTTTAATAAAGTTCAATGTAGAACAAAAGAAAAATGTTATGTACCGTGCATCTTTAATTAATGATAAGGACTAAGCCTTGATAGTAATTCTGCCTCACTTTGGAGACTTAAAGCTCTGCTGGTTCCAGCACTCTTATTATTAGGGTCCAAGCTGCCAGCTATCACTGGCATTTCCAGTTAGCTCTGTAGTTACCAGTTATTTACCATAGCTTTGTCCTTGGTATTAATGTTGCCAAGGATACTGGAGAGTATTGGTGTGTAAACTGGATTGTATGCTGTTTGTTGCTTCTAGTATTGAGAGGGGTTTAACTTGAAATGGTTAGTTTCTTCTGTTGTACTGTGCAAGTTCAGTAAACATTTTTAGTGAAATGTCTCCTTTGTTTTCAGTTAACAAATAAGAAGATCATCATGAAATGGAGATGCAGGAACTGGCCAGAAGGTAGGTTATCTGCAGTTTATATATAGATGCCCAGCCAACTATAGCTGGTGTGGACAGTTTCTTCTTCTTGATGTCATAATAAGGCTCCTGGTTTTTTTCCCCAGAACACTATGCAACAGTTGCATTGAATTTTGTGCCTGCTCCAGGGCAAACGGAATTACAATTGGACTGTAAAGGAGTTCCTGTCTGTAAGGAAGAGAATACAAAATTCTGTTGGCAGAAGCAGCACTTTGAAGAAATAAAAGGTTTACTTCAGCTCACCACCCAGAATGCTTAAATTAGTTAGGTTTTATAAGGACATCCTTTTGTAAGCATAAACCTGGCCTGTTTACTTACCTCTTCTTTCTTTCTCANAAAGTTTCCTCCTCCAAGGTCCCTAATTTATTTTATATTGGATGAAATTCATGAAACTACAGAATTTAAAAGCATTGCTTGAAGCATTCTAGACTCTGCACTGAGTAAAATCAGGTGTCGTCTCACCTTTCATGGGTGTTCCTCTCTGGAAAGTAGGTGAAGTCCAGTCCCCCAAGCTGAGGCTGGTCCCAACACACTACTTCATTGTTACAGTTGATTTAAGCTTAAGACAAATAAATGGCATGTTATACTATTCTATTCTATTCCAGTTTTNAAGGTGTAGTTCTTAGGAGTGTTGTGATGAGGGCTAGTTGGCTGCATTGTTAACACTTCTCTTGCTCTCCTTGGTGGCTTCCGAGGAATGAGACATCCACGTGGTAAGTTACTTTTTTGGACTACTGAGGACTTGTCAAACAGCAGAATGGCCACGTGCTTCCTCCCTTCAGTCTGCTCACTGCTGTCGTCCGAGGAAACTGAAACAACTTACGTAACAAAGGGAAGTCATCACAGTCAGTTTAATGAAGTACACAGAACAGTCAGTCATTTCAATAAAAATAAAACAGTTATTTTTACATCAAGTGTGCTTTATTTCCTCCACAGGTATTCTGTTAAATAAAGCACCATTTATATACTGCCAGGCCACAGCTAGAGGATTCTTTACAGAATCAAATTTCTTGTGGTTGTTCCGTATACAAGTAAACTTAATTTTGATAATAAGAACCACAGCGATCAGAGGCAATCTGCCTCTCTTATTTTAAGGTACAAAACTGGCACAGAGGACACCATATTATACACAGTAAAAATGCTGTAAGTTTAAATTACATTGCACAGGGTCAGAGCCCTGATTCTCCCAGAAAGCCATATTAAATGAAAGCCACTACAGTGAACTCTTAATTACATAAAACATACCCATCCATTATCTGATTGCCCTTTTAGAAAGTATACAGAAGATGCAAGTTTTTTCATCTGGAGTTCTGCCTGACCAAGAAGTAAGCCTATAAATCTATCTTGCCATTCAAGCAGAGAGCACTGGACAAACTGAAGCACAAAACAAATCAGCAAAATGTAGACAAACGGCATGGGGGAGGGGCACTTGAAAGTAGACATGCCACATCTAATGTCAAGAAGCAGCTTGATTTCCTTTGCCAGATATCCTTGTGACCACATGGATTGTTGATTCAATGGTCCTACACAGGGTATCTAAAATGTCGTGTTGCTGCATGTGACTAAAGAGGCCTCTGGAATGGCCACAACTGAGTGATAGAGCAGCCTCTGGGTCCTGGGAGGACAAAGCTTGACTGTCACAGCTTCTCAAATCAGCTAAGTCAGACAGAACTGCAGAGATGGAAGTAGAAGGGAATTCGGATTCGTCTTCAGCTAGTGTAGTATCCTTGGAACACTGAAGGTCTTTAAACTCTTTACAGTCGTCAAACCTGCCACTGTTAGACTGTTCCTCTGCATGCTGCGCCCGGATATGTGACCCGTCTTCTGAAAACGAAGATGGACCTTCCATTCGATACTCTTTGATAGAGCCATTTTCAGGGGAAGGAAGATCTTGCTCAGTCCCTGGATCAATAATCGATGAGTCTCTTGTCTCATTGTCTGAGGTGCTAGTGGGAGTCAGGACCTCCCTGGTATCTGTTTTTATGTCACCAATGCAGCTGTCTACAGCGTGCTCCTCGTCACTGCTCACTCGNCTTCTTTTAACAGGAGTTGCCCCTTCATCATCTGTGGGGGAAAAATTACATTAAAACAGAATCTTCTTCAAAAGATTAAAATCCTACTGGAACAATTGTGAGGGAAGCCAGTTTTGTTTTTAGCTTAGTGCTGGAGGTTGAAGCTGAGGGCTTGCAGTACTAGGCAAGAGCAACCACTGAACCACACCTCCAGCTTGTCTTCATCCTCCAGCCCCAGCCCCAGCCCCAGCCCATGACTTAGTTGACAAAGCTAACCTTTAGTTTTTCTTTCTTTGGCTTCTTGCTCTTGGAGTGAGTTTCTCTGCTGCAGACAAGTCCTACACTTGCTTAAAAGCTCTTGCAGAGTTGGGATCAGAGCTGGGTTTAACTGTTTAGGAGTGTGTACTGACAGGAGCAAAGCAAGAGCCCTCAGGTCCTACAAAAACCCAGACAGGAAGAGTTGAAATCCTGAAGGCAACATTTAGACAAAACTTCACAGTTAAATGAAGAGGTTTATTTCCCAGGAATCTATCCATTCTGGTTTCTCTGGCAATGTGGAATAATGCTAATTAGGACATTACAGTATCCCATCAGTTGAGTCCCACTGTTTTGTGCCTATGTAAGTAGGCTAGACTAAAGACTCTTGAAACAGAAACCAAATAATACAGTTTAGGCTTACATAGTGATTTCAAATAATACTGTAACTTCAAATAAAATTTGGATTTTATTTCATGGGAGTCATAGTTTCTCAAGTTCAGTTCTGGTGTATGTCTCTGTTAAAAAAAAAACAAAAACAAAAACCCCTGCTTAGCTTGTAAGCAGCTTGTTGGAGGGCTGCTGCTGAATGACAGCCTGCTTGTTTCCAGCATGTTCCGTTCTATGGTTGTTATACAATCTACATAAATCAACACTCTCTAGTCTTAGCTGCCTTTATAATCGTAAACTGTGACTGTTCCGATTACTTGGGAGCCATAGCCAATATAATTATCACAAATTTCAGTATATATATATGT
>LZPO01066324.1:378225-396521 GCA_001675575.1 Neotoma lepida | reverse complement strand
TTTAACTGAGCATTACATCCTCTGGGTGAATATTTGATGTGTAAAGAATCACAATTTCCTCTGTTCTGTCCCCTAACAAGACAGACTGAGAGACATTGAATGAGAGTATGAGAGAGGGGGAGGGTGGTGACAGAGAGGTGCTTCCTGCGATCTTGAGAAATCCTTTGTGTAATCATCAGACCATATATTCTGAGCTTGTTCCATTTTAGCACTTTTGTAAAATCATCTGTTCATGCACTATAACAGGGCAGTAAGCAAAGGAAGCATAGCATCTGTGTGACACTGGAACCAGGACTACACAGCTGTTCACACCCTTCTCTGTGTTACTAGTAGGAGGAAAGGATCTGCCCCATCTGTACACTCTCACTGAGAATCTAATGGGCCCTTAGCTGGTGGCCAAAGTCCATGTCCTTGTTCTCTCTGTCTTTGCTTCTCACAAACAGACTCAGAGCACCTTCAGAAAACTCCTAATGTTGAGAAGGCTCTGAAATACTGAGAATGCTCCCCCACACTCTTGCTTCAGGCCTGGGTCCTGTAGAATGAGGCTGGTCATGTGGCAGTCTCCATGTGCCCTGGCTCTCTCTCCTGGTAACCTAGGCAACCACCTGCACTCCATGCTGTCAAAAAATCTCTTTTTCTCCCAGGTTATTGATTTCCTCTGGCACAGCAGTTTCAGGATGAGATTAACAACCTACACCTCTGCCACCACCTCCTGTCCAGAGACCTCACAGGGCCTCACACTGAGTCACGACATTTAAGGAGCACGTATCTCCAACCTCTCATGAGAGAAAATCAGAATGGGGCAGTGGGGGAATGTCTGTCTATTTCAAAAGGGCTGGGAGAGGTTGACTCGATGCAGTCATAGAGGTAAATTATGTTGCACCGATGAGAGTTATTCCAATGGCATCACCATGACAACTCCAATCAAGGCATAATTGGAGTCTCTCTTGAAGCACCAGCTTTTGAAACATGCTTGAGGTTTGAGAGCAGCAGCAATAGCCCACCTAAGGCACTGGAAAGTGCTCAGGAAGATGCTGCCTGCTATCTTGTGAGTGTGAGAAACACATCCTGGTCTTCTCATGCAGGAAACAGCACACCAAAGAGTGTGAGGCAGGAAGTGGGAGCACACTGTGCCTGGGGGCTTTATGACCCAGGAAAGGGATGGTATTATTTCTTGAAGGTAGATTGCAATTAATTCAAAGTGTGCAGCTCAGGGCTAGGGAGCCAGGTGCCAAAACTTCTTGCTTCCACCATGCCAACAGAGTCACAGTGGATCCTGATGTTAGTTGAGATGGCTCACTTGACTATCCAGGGAGGGGAAACGTAGGCCACATGGTTCAGTGACCTCCTGCTACTCTGTCATCTCTCTTTGAAACTTTACCATTGTGTATTCTGAGGAGTGGTAGGTGGTGATGCTGCATGAAGAGGGGACATCAGGAAGACCACCAGGGAGGTGAAGAATCAGGTAGGGGAAGATGTGACAGGAGGAAATCACAGCACCTACTCCAAGACAGCCACTGTTGAAAAGGACAAAAATAAGCATTGCTGTATCAAAGGGAGATATAGTACAAAGTAACAAGATAAACTTAACTGTGATGGAAATTTATCTTGTCACACATCAGTAGTGTGGTTTAGACCATGTGATACAAAACTCACAATTTGTTGAACAAACACATCAACTCCTGGAATAGGGTGCAGATCACTACACAGTTTCTTCACCTCCCAAAATCTCTGACCAAAGCACATGATGACATTCCAGTCCACATTAACATCCGGAGGCAGACGGTCATAGAAGAGAACATGTTTACACATTTGGAACAGGGCATTTCATGACTTCTGGGTCAAGCACAGGGTACTACAGACTTGCAAAGAGCAAATCATTTCAATATTGAGGAAGTCAAAATACACTTGTACACTCTGATACATCCGTCTGATCAGACAGAGGTACAGGTGCACTGTCCAGTGACTGCAGCTCAGGGGGCACGTGAGAAGGAAGGACTACAAACATCACAGCGAGTGACACATATCACAGAGTCTCCCCTTGTTGCCTAGAAGACGATAGGCTTTGCCTCTCATGGCCCAATGGCCAGGAAAGTTTATCCTGCCAGGATGCCTTCATCCTCAGAGCTATCAAGGCACCCCATAATTGCTGGCAGGGATGTGTTTCTGGGCCTCCACCAGCTCCCTCTATCCTTGAGAAGCTATACACTGGGAATTGCACAGTGGTTGCTAAGCAGCAACCTGGAGCAATGGCCAACTTCTTCATTCGAATCCCTTCTGTGTTTCATATAGGCAGGTCAAATGCTGGTCCTCTTGTCAAATCAACAAGGGGTGCATTCTGCCCTCCCATCTGTTTTCTTGAATCATCAGAGCCTTAGAAGCTGAGATTCCCAATACTACCACTAATAATCCTATAGAATACTTCCCACTGCTGGCCCTTGATCAGTAAGAGCAAACTGAAGGGCAAACTGGCCTCCCCACCTTCCACTCTACAATATGTGTATATCCAGGCACAGTTATATATAGTGTCATTCCTGGAAAACATGGAACTCATGAAGACAGTCCCTACAAACATTTGCCACTTATCACCAGTGTCTGGTGATAACTATATTTACACCAATGTCTGGCACTATAACACCGCCACCCAAACCTTCCTTCAGTACAGTCCTTACCCACTTCCTAGACTGTCCTTCCTGACCCCAGCATGCATACTTGAGCTTCTCATCTCTTTGCTTCCTTGTCTACATGAGACTATGCCTTTCCTGACCTGTCTCTGTGTCTTTAAATGATTTTATTGAACAGATGAAGAGGCAGGGCGTTGAGTGTGATGTGGTTATGAAATTCCAAGTCAACATCTGCTACGACAATAATTGAGTGAACACACGGGAATTCCTCCAGAGATCCAGGATTTGGTATGGCTAAGGAGGGACTCTTCTCTTGTTCCATGTAGGTTCACACCACCGGATATTTTACCCCATACAGCACATTAGGTAGCTGCTTTAAGCCTGCATTCCCTTACTTCAACTTCTGGAAGCTGCAAGTCAATCTGTCTCTTCTATCCAGAACATGCATCCCATCATAACTATGAGCCCTTTATGGGGACACTCAATAAACTGACATCAAGAAGGCATATAGAAGACATACATATGTCTAATATATACATATATACATATATATTATACATATACACACATATGATGTTGGTTCTTTTTAACAGGAAGATGAGGGAGAGGGACATTGAGTTCCAAGGAAAATGAGTGAAAACTCTGTGTGTGTGAATCACATCATGGGGGTTCAGGGAATCCTGGTACACAGTTTTCTTTTGTATTGGCTATCACACACCAACACACTCACAAAGGCATGCTTAAAGACATAAGCAAGAAAGTTGATGCCTTTCCTAGGACAATTCCCATCATAGTACCAGTGTTGGTACTCATCCAAAGGCACCTGACTGCCTTGACCTCAGAATGGTCCAGGCCCCTGAGCAAGCCATGCTACACTGTCTGAATCCATTTTCACCCCCATCCTCTAGGAGCCAGCTCCGTAGCCTTCTTCCATCCTCTACTTGAATATCCTCTGGAACATCCTCATGCTTTCCTGCTGCCTCTCCATCTGGTGCATCTGCTCTGGCTCCCAATGCTCTCTTGGCCACTCTGGAAGGGGCTTGGTCTGTTGGCCTCCAGGCTGAGGGTGAGGCTACTGAGGCCCTGCACCAGCATTTCCCAGGAAGGAGGGTTGGGAGTGCTGTTCCTGTCTCCACTCATCCTAGCAATGTTCGGCATGTGCCACTGGCATTCAAGCTGATTCTGAGCTCTGTCACCTGCAGGGGAGCCTCTGACATCCCTTTCAAGCAGGTAGGTCCCATGTGACCCTGGTGCCAGCGTCTCAAGTGTCTCAGGAAAACTTTCTTCCTCTGAGGAAAGCCCTGCTTTTCCCAGTATTGCTGCCACAGGGCCTTCTTCCTTCAAGCCTGTTGCTGGAGCAGTCCCTCTGACAGAGGAGCAGGGACACCTGAGCCAGGGCTGCAGCTGAGGCTCAGGCCACTGAGGCCCATGCTTACCTTTTCTGAGAAGGAAGACTCATGGGGGTTCTTGGGTTCTTGGGAGCTTGTCACAGTGGCTATGCGGGAGGGCATGGAAATCGACATTGCATCACCATTCCTCCATGGGGCTCTAGTCTGAGCCGGAGGCCACACTGAGCCCTGGTTCCAGGAGGAAACGTGAAGGTGGAGGCTTGTGAAATAACTAGGTGATAGCCAGGAGGAATGTGTGCAGCCAGGAAAATCCAGACTGTAACAAGAGGTGAGAAGAGAAGAAAGAAAGCCCATGATTATTNNCCTCACCTTGTCTGTCCCTCCTCTTCAAAACGGGGCCACCTCCCAGGCTTCTTCCCAGGGTTACATGAGATGATACATGTCCAAAGAGCTTAGCACAGGGCATGGCACATCAGCAGCATTCTTGGTATGGTAGCTGGTACTCTTTCTCTTGCCTGACACCTCATGAGGAAGGGACTGTATGGTGAACCACATTGATTCTTCCCTCACTCCCCCACCCCACTCTCAGAGGGAACTCTACTGCAATGAATGGACAGTGAAGGCCATTCTTCACAGAGGTGTCTACAGGAATTCACAGGGCAGAATTTGTTATGGGTTTGCAAGGATTTGAACCCTAGGGCCTCACCCGTCTCTGATTTTCACCCCACTGATCATTGGTTTGCCATACTGTCCTAGAAACTGCTCAGGTGCCTATGTGGACACTTCGAAGACATGCACTGACATCATAACCAAACTTCCCTCCTTGTGATGAGAATGAAAGAGTCTTGGCAAGGGGCTTTCATTGACTCTGTGGTGTCTCTTTCCTGTGTACCAACATGTGACCTTAGACAAAAGCCTAAAAGTGAACTTTACCTGCCATTAAGTTTCAGCCATAGATGTCCTGATGTAGCACTCAGAGCCCACTGCTGCTCAACTCTTTGAATATGGTCTTGCCTTTACCTCCTGTATTCCTAGACCTACTCATCAACTGGCCTGTGTCAACCATAGCCAAACTATTCTTGCACCCTGCAAATCCAGGTTTTTTGTCCTTTCACTCGTACATGCAAACTGTTTCCCAGAAGCATGTCTGATAGCTGCAAACTGTTGTGTCACACAAAAGAGTCTCCTCTCCAAAGGAAAATCAAGGACCAGGAAGCACAGGAAGTAAAACCAAAGGGGTACTGATCAATCTGGGCAATGGTGGCATCAGTGAAAGGAGGCAAAGTCTGCTTAGTCACTTACAGATGGGGACACAGGAATCACACCTCTGCCTGTAGATAGATAGCAGCAAGGTAGAGCTGGTCATGCTGTGTCCCGAGTGACTGCATGTTGTGTACTCTTGAAAGACAGAGAACTGTGGAGGCTGAGGTAGGCAGCCTTCAGGAAGGCTCTCTATGCTCAGGCATGAGGAAATAACTGAAGAAAGACATTCTCCCTGTTTGTTCACCTGTGTGTGGGGTGATCAAGTTAAGTTTGCTACAGCATGGGAGTGAAGAAACCACTTCCAAGAAGGAGATACTCAATAATGTCACTTGGCAGCACTGCTAGTCAGCGGCCATTCACTCTTCCAGCCTCCTGAGCATGAGATTCAGGAAATTCAAAGGCAGGAAGAGATGTCAAGAAGAAAGGGGTCGGGGAGCAAGAAAGAAAGCTAGGGAGAGACTTTGAGAGAGAAACTAGTTCCACATCGTTCATTGAAGTCATCAGACTTGGTTTTTGCTCTTCTATGCAGTCCCTGATGAAGGTCCCTGGCACAGCTACACAGTCATTGTCCTTTCTGCTCCACTTCCCTCTGCTCATCCAACTGAGGACACCAGCCATCATCACTTTGAGCATGTTTAGCTTAATGATACCTGGTGACAGCATGATCTTTAGCACAATGGTTTTCTGGAATACGTGTTCCCTCTTGGTGATCAAGGTTCTCCTCTCAAGATATTCAGAATGCTATGCATACCTTTCTCACCCAACATGTCTGTGCCTGGTTCTTCCCTGGAGACAATGGTTTTATAGGAAACCAAGTTACTCCTCAAATGCCAACTTGTATTTCACCAAGGCATGGATTATGTCCCTACTGCTGAGGAGCCCTCCTTACCAGGCCTATGAGGTCCCATCCTTCAGAAAATAGCCATTCCACAACTCAACCTGACACACCCTGACAGTTTTCAGGGTCTCTCATGTTTCNGTCTCCTACAGAGGAATAGGCAGGCTTANCTGAGTGGGAANGAGGTNTGCAGAGTGCTCANTGCTCTCAATTAGCTTTACTACAAGAAATTGGAGGAGGGAGGCCATTTCTTTGTGTTGGCACCCATGTCAAAGCTCACCCCTGAGGAAGGCTGCTGACACCTCCATTTCTTCTGTATGGCTGCCTCTAGTCCATACTGGAGACCAGGTTTCTGGTAAGGGCACTCACACTCTGTCTTCTGCTCAGTAAGTGATATTCATGGGGAACTTACAAGCGCTCTAGGATCTGAGCTGTGGACACATATGGATCCTTTTATCTGGAAGGCAAAGTATTTGTGTGTGGGTGGGGTGCATATTACACTCAAAAACATTTATTTGGCTTTGGTATTGATGCATAAATAAAACTACAATCTATCCCAGAATCAGGTAACACAGAAACCAAACCAAACAATCCACCCCAGGATACCCTAGCAGGTAACAACCTTTACAATGCCTGTCATGGGAGGACTAGGAATCTTCTAGGATAATGTGGAGGCCTGGTGGGGGGTGGGGAACAGATTCTTGGTACAAGGACAGTGTGGTTGAGGGTTTTGAAGTGGGGAGCAGAGTGTCACAAGATGAGTCTAAAGTGGTAACTGCTCACACTGATCCATGAAGCAAACATTGTGGGGCAAGGGTAAGGGATTGGGCACATTACCTTTAAAGCAGTGGCTAGGTTGATGTGTCTGCTGAGAGTATGCCAGCTGCCTCACTATATCCCTGCACTTGCAATGGTATTTTGCACCATTCATCACAATTGCATTCAAACAAATATTTCTATAGATATCCCGAATCATACAGAGAAATCCAGGGCTTACAACAGGAAAATAATACCCTCAAATTACTCTTTTAAGAATTCAGTGGGACTTCAATATCTCATGATGGGGTTAGAAGTGATGCCAACGGCCAGGGTGGAAATCTTACCACAGTCCAGGTGAGACAGGCTGATGGGACACTAATGAAGCTGCAGCTTACAGGACAAATTCTGGGTGGAGGACTGAAGAGAGGACTTGTGAGGGGTCCTGGTGTTGAGGTTAGAGGAAAGGAATATAGCAAGCATGAGAGCTGTATAACTATGGGGAAAGTAACATCATGTTTGAAACTGGCAAGTTGAAGATGGCAGAGACCTGGTGGGAAGGGATACTAACAATGTGGCAGAGAGAAGTTCAGGGCCAGCCAGGCATATGCATTTGAACCCTCTTGGCATAGACATATCAATCAGGGCTAGGGGATAGCACTAGTGAGAAGAAGAGATTGCCAAAGATTAGGTCTTGAGGAATGCCACAATGAGAAAGTCGGGTTTGATGGTTTGGTTAAACTAAGAGAAAAGGCAAAAGGAAATTAAATACAATGGGTGATATAGCCCACACCATCATTTTAGGACAGCAATGTGGCAGCATAATCTCATGTGAGGTGTATTCAAGTATCCTCTACATGAAAGCAATAAGACTAGGACCACCCACTGTAGCTGCTCCATTCTTAAAGCATAATATGTCCTCAGCTAATTAATTTACTACAGTTCTATGTTCAGAACATAGAAATTTAAGCATTTATTTAAACTCTTTTATGAATTTATTCTTATTTTAAATTTTTTTACCCCAAGTCTCATTTGTAGGGCAGTTTGTCCACAAACTGACTATGTAGCACAGAATGGTCTCATATTTATGGTCCTCTTCCTGCTCTGCCTCCTCTGAGATTACAGGAATTGTCCAATATACTTAATGAATATGTGTGGATGTGTCTGTGTCTTCCACACGTATATACCTGCTCTCACATGCAAGCTACTTGTGTGCAATGTTTCCCACTTGGGTTGGATCTCATTATGTAGCCAATGCTTGCCTTCAACTCCTGATCCTTTCGCCTCTGGCTCCCAAACTCCTGGATGAGTGACTGCTGACACCAATCTGCCTATCTCTGAAACTTGTCAAGGCATCTAGGTTCTTAAGCTCAAAACTGAGAACATGGGTCTCCTAATGTGGGGAAATAAATAAACATTGATCACTATTGGATTCTTTGTTCACTGCCTAAATTACATGTTTCTCAGTGGGACTGGGGGCTTTCTGATTGACGGGGAAAAGCCTGTCCTTACTACACTTGATTTGAGCATTCTTTAAACTCTGATAAGGGATTCCAAAAATTGATCTCCAGTAGTTCCACACAATGTACTCCTGGATTTTATCCTTGTAGGTTCCCAGCAGCAGCCAGTGCCCTCCAGATGCCCAGATCCTAGCAAACAGATCAAGCATGTCACTCTTGTGCCACTTTGAGAACTTTCACCACTTGCCTCCTATTTCTGCCTGTGTCAGTGGGATGTGCCATGGTCCATTTGCCAATAGTGGCTCCTCAGGCAGTGTTCCAGCTTCAGACCTTGTGGGGACAACTGCCTTTTGATATTAGATTTCAAGTTGTAGGTTAAACTGGACAATGCCTTTCTGATTCATCTTCCCTCTGATGAGGTCCACAGACCCAAGGAGGTCCTCCCTGTGGAGTTTCAATTTCTGTCTTTGACACATCAAGATGCATGGACTCTGTATAGAAATTCCCTGTAATCAGTCTGCAGCATTAGGTAAGCACATCTCATAATGTACATGGGCCCAACAGCAGCATGCTGTAGAGGATGACCACATGACCACAACAGTAACAAAGTAAACACAGTCCTTTTCATGACCTGATGCTGCCAGTCAATACGAGACTGTTAGCATTTGAGCAAATGCACCCAAGGCCCCACACAGAGAGCTGAGAAATCACTAAGCATGTGTCAAGACAACATCAACAACAAAGGACCTGAGAACATAAAGGAGACTCAAGACTGACTACACTTAGGATGAGCTATAGGAAGTTAACGTCCCAGTCCTGGGTCACAGGGATACCACCAGATCAAGCGTTGCAAAAGAGAGTGGCAAGGAAGGTTATGATTGCATCTATTCAGTTTTGTGTTGAGTAACTTACCAGCATGTTGTCCCTGTGTGCTACATCACCGCAACTCTCCACTGACAGGAAAGAAGATCCAGTCTGATCTCATACTTATATTGACTACCTAGGAGAGACGCCTACATAGGAAATATCTTCCATTCCACTTATGGACACGTGACTGGGTTTTTATTTATTTGTGTATTTTCTTTTGTCTGTACATGGTATTGAACCTAGGGCCTGGTGCATGGTAGTTATAAGCTACCACTGGACTATATTTACAGCCTGCTCTTTTGACATTTTCTTTTGACACAAAGTCTCACAACTCCTACACAGGCTGTCCTTGAGCTCAGTCTGTAGCTCTGCCTTAGAGCCTGTGATCCTCCTGCCTCATCCTACCAGCTAGCTGGGATGACAGGCTTCCACTGACAGGCTTGTGTTTTCCTATCTATTTGAAGACAAGGACTTGGACAACTTTCCTCTTCCACGAAAAGAAAAGAACAGTGCTTTTTATCCACAGAGGGCCATCAGTTATCTGCTCTTCCTTTTTAGCTTCATTTGTCCTGTATGCTCCATGGTGTCTTGATAATTGACAACTAAATTTTTTTTTGCTGTAAGAAGAAATCACAGCATATAAAAATATACTTGCCTCAAGTGTGTCAAAGCCCAACCAGTCAGGATTGTTAACAGTATTGGACTTATCATGAATGTCAAGAAGGTGTGCTATGTCTATGCACCTGGTCCCTATCAAACTCTCTTAAAGAAACACACACACACACACACACACACACAAAATCCCAGACTGAGAGGTCCATCTTGAGAAGAATGCTTGCTTTCCCTTCTCTAGTCTTGGTTCATAAAATTAACCATTTATTCTTTCCAGAAATCATCCTGACCACAATCCCCCACAATTGGTCCAAGCAGCACAGGATGAGATAACAGTCATTATCAGATCTGAAATCTGCCTAAATTGGTGGGGACACAAATGATCTTATAACATAGACCTCACATGATATGGGAAAATTCATGATGACGTAGAGAATGGCACAAGAGTTCAGAAAATCCTTCAACAGTTAGGGTTTGATGGAGAGCTCAGTGACCTTTGCTTCTGTCTGCTCTGTGTTGTGGTCAAGTAGACATTAAAGGATTCCCCAGAGGAAGTGATCTAATGATCATGTTAATCTGCAGCAGGGACCACATGCAAGTAAATAGAAAGGACAGCACGAGGATTGTGATATCATGTAGGTGAATGTGACTCAAGTGAAAACTCACAAAATGAAACCAGTGCCATGTGCCAGTGGCCTAATGGAAGAACTTCACAATAATGCCAGTGATATGACATCCAGGAAGGAATACATAAGAAACTCCTCTGCTCATTAGGACTTGCCCAGTGGTCATTCAATGGGTACCAACAAGACCACCAAAAAGTTTGTCCCTCAAATTCCTTATTGCTTAATTGAACCAAGATATCCCTCTTGTCTGTAGCCATGAATAGACAAGGCCTTTGTGACTAGAGATGCTGAACTACTCCATGCACCAAGTAAAAAGTAGTGGGTGTGTATGAAAAACCACCAAGGGAATGTGAGTTTCAGGTCAAAGTTCTTGATTTGGAGATGGAGGGAGTAATGTTGGGGAGAGAGAGAAGGAGAGAGAGCTAGAGAGAAAGTGAAGGTCAGAGAGGGAGGGAGACAGAGTGTGTGAGAGAGAGGCAGGTCGGGGAGACAAAGAAGCAGAGAGAAAGAAGAGAGGAAGAGGGAGAGACTGTTCCTTGGTCTCTGATCCACTGCATACACTCATTTTGGATGGAATTGCTAGGCTTAAATTACTGTCTAGTTGCACAATGCAATGAGTGGGCATCTCCAGCTGAAGTGTCTAGAATCAACCAGCCTTGCCTAAAACAGCCCACTTACATTAGAGGAAAGGGAGCCTGTACTAAGTTGAAAAGACCTGGTTTTCAACTCTGGTGTTCTTTCTCTCCAGTTGTGTGCCTTAAGCTGCTCATGGACTCCTGTCACTTTCTTGAGGATCTGATTCGACAGGTGGAAGACTTGTGTCAAGTTTGCCTCCCTGCCTGTGACTTGCAAAACTCACCCTACTTCAGTCTCAAGGGATGTTGGGAGGATCTCACTGGGTTGTAGCCCAAACTAGGTTGTTCTTAGAGGCCAGTTAGGTCCTTACTCCCTGAATACAAGGCCAGTAACACCCTTGGTGAAACTTTCTTTCCTTGTTCTAGGTACTTGATTCTTCAGTGGAAAAGGATCCCTTCTCTTGCCTGCTTGTTACTTAGAAAATACTTGTACTTTACAAGAGGGACAGTGGAGGGTGAGGTTACATCATTCCAATAAAGACTTGGGATCTGTTAAGACATAGGCTGATGATAAACAGTTAAATAACTTGCAAAACACAGTAAGGGGATGACACAGGACAAGAGATGAAGCAGGCAGATTTCCAGGAGTTTGAGTCCAGCTGTAGGTACATAGTCATTCCAGTTCAGGCTTGTTCACATAGTAAGAGCCTTACTTTAAAAAGAAATACAAATAAATATTTAAGAAAGGCCAGACATGAGTGCCAATTGGGACCAAGGGGTCTCCTGCAGACAGCTCAGACCACCACATCCCCCACCAAATCCTGTAACCCTCTAACCCACCTCCCTGAAACTCCACCCTCCCTCGGAGACTGCAACTGCTCCCTGAGACAGAGCCTGCCAGAGCCCATTGGGACCAAGAGGTGAGTCTCTCTCCCTATAGCCAAACACCCCATCCTCCTCAGCTTTGGGCCCAGTGCCAGAACCCTGTGCCCCCACTTCACCACCCATTGCAGTCACAGCGTCAGGCCAGTAGACAGGTCTCCTGCACACAGCTCAGACCACCACTATCCCCCAACAAATCCTGTAACCCTCATACTCCCCTCCCCCCAAACCCCACCCTTCCTCGGAGACTGCAACTGTTCCCTGATATAGAGGCCACCAGCACAGATTGGACCAAGAGACAGAGACTGCTAGGGCCAATTGAACTAAGAACTGCTCCCTGAGACACAGATTCCATCAGAAGTGATTGCACCAAGAGCCCCAATTAGACTAAGAGCTCCCATTCGATATCTGGAGTATGCAGAGAAGGTCCCTAGACACTCCACCAGCACGCATGCTGTTCTACCTGCTCTTCTCAGTCCCTGCATCCCTGACAACCTTTCCCAGACTGTCCTCCCAGGCCTTTTCCAATTCGATAGGGAATACAGCCTCCCAAAGTCACCTCATGGGTGACTACCTTAGGTTCAAATACCTAGTCACTCAACTAGGAGAATATGCCTTAACACAATCCGTGCAAACCACTCTTACCCTCCAGGACGGTCCCAGCTTGTGATACCTCGTTCTGGAAGTATTTCATCTCAGTGGAAAACGTTTGTACATGTGTGAACCAGTCCACTCCCATCCTTGCTGAGGCCCAGCTGGTGCTCATGCATATGTGCCTTGGGTCTTGTGGTTGCGCACGTGTATCCTAGAAACCACTGTATTAAGGCTTGCAGGACCTGAACACCTACACCACTCTTTCAAATAGGCCCACCTGTGGAAATGTGGACCGAGAGAACATCTGAAGTACACAAAGACCTCAGAAAGGACCCTCTGGAAGGTCCCTAGTTTTTCCCCAAGCACATGTGCTGCCCAGTCCACACCCCTCAGTCCTTGAACCCCTCACAAAGCGTTCCTTGACATCTTTCCTCCTGGAGCCTAGGCCACTTGGTGTGGAATTCAGGAGCCAGACATCACCTCAGGGAATATCCTGGGACCTAATACCTGGTCCCTCATCTAGAGGAACAGACTTCAGCACAGCTGCCCGACACCCTGCTTCCCCTCAAGAGTGGTCAGACCTAGTTAGCTGTCACTTCCGGAAAATAGTCAGCCTCTGTGTAAAAGCATGGGCGCATACATGGACCTGACCAATCCTTTTCCTTGGTTAGGCCCACCCACAGTCATGCACAGGTGGATGGGAAATTGAGCTCTAAGGCCTGGGAGGACTGCAAACACCCAAACTCCTATTTTAATTAGGCCCACTCCTGTGGCCAAAGACTTCAGAAAGGGCCATGTGGTAGGTCCTCAGTCCTCCTGCAAGCACACATGGCATCCCGCCCACTCCTCTCAGTCCCTGCTTCCTATCAAAGCTTTCCCACACAGCCCTTCCAGGCCTCCTCCACTCCACTGTTGAATTTGGGCTGCAGACATCACTTGAGGGACTATCCTGGGTCCCAATACCTAGTCAATCACATATCGGGACACAGCTGACCACAATCCCTGAGACCCTCTTTGTCCTGGGGTGTGTGTGGGGGAAGGAGATCCCAGGTATGCCTCACTTCCAGCAAAGTGTTCTACCTCTGTGGAAAACCATGTCTGTGTATGTGAGCCTGGCCAATGCTGTTCCATCTTGAGGCCCACTCCACTGTGACTCATACTTGACTTGGAGCTTTCTGTTGTGCACGCATAAACTGGGAACTCATCTAGCATGGGTCAAAGTGCCCGGAATAACTCTGATCCCTGTTTGCAATGCTCCCACATGTGGAAGTATGGACCTGTACAGAAGGGTTGGAGTACCCAAAGGGTACTGAAAGGGCCATGTGGAAGGTCTCTGGTCTCTGCAGGAGCACACACACTGTCCTGCTCACACCTTGGGGTCCCTAGCACCGTCACAAAGCTTTCCCAGGCAGCCCTTCCAAGTCTTGTCTACTCCAGGGTGGAAGTGAGACCCATGACATCACCTCATGGGCCCTAACACCTAGACACTCACCTATACAGACAAGCTTCATGACAGTCACACGAGGTCTTCCTTTCCCAGGCTTAGTCTTCACTTCTGAAAATTAAGTGTGTTGGCCTCTCTAGAAAAACTGGCAAGCATGCATGAAAACAGCTGAAGGTGCTCCTAAGGGATACCCATCCAATAATCACACGAGTGTAACTTGGGGCTTGTAGTTGTTCATGCTTGACTCATGTCTGTGGTTGTGAAGGTGCATCAGACCCCAGGAAGCCCCTCTTGTCTAAGTATTACTCCTTGCTGCTTCTCTGGAGGACCCAGTTGTCCAATGATGACTGCAAAAATACACAAGGGGCAGAAATAGGAAGCCCCTAGTCCCCTGCCAACTGTACACTGTAATACAAATTGTTAAACAGTCTTATTAATAAAAACCCAGAGCCAGATATTGGGGTGAAAACTGAAAGATCAGAGGAACAGGACAAGCCACAGCCCACCTTACTTCACCAACTCCTCAGCCTCCAGAGAGTTCCTATTGGTTTTTTTGAGGCACTCTTACCATGCGAGGAAAAGTCATGAACATGGCAAACCGCCTAACAAGAGTTTTATCAAGAAGAGAGAGAGAGAGACAAAGAAGATGTGCTCAGGCCTGTGGAAAACACATGAAAGAGAGGGCAGGGTACTCAGGACCACCTTTTAAGGACTAGCCTGCCCATGTGCACATGAGACCACGTGGCTACCCCACACATGCACATAGATTACATGGTCATTCTGCACATGAATTAAGCTACCATGGAGCACACGGATTTAAGTAGGACATATGACCAGGAAATGACTGGGCTGATGTGACTAATTGTCTCACCAGAGCATGAGCGATCATGGGGTGTGGCTGGAATTCCTATCAGTCACCGTCTAAGTGTGGGATTTATAAGCTTGTGCCACCATGCTTAAGTTTACTCGGTACTGAGAATCCAACCCCAAGGCTCCTTGCTCCTGTACTGTAGCAAATGCACTATATTCTCAGCCCTAAGCATTCTCTACTCCCCACTTATGTGTATGGGTGTTTTGTCTGCATATATCTGAATACCTGGTACATACAGAGGCCAAAAATGGTGCCAGATCCCCTGGGACTGGAGTTATAGATGGTTGTAAACCACCTTGTGATTGCTGGGAACTGAACTTTGGTCCTCCAGAAGAGCAGTCAGGACTCTTAATTGTTGAGCCATCTTTTTACCTCTCCTGAGCATTCTTTTCTAGCAAGTAGAGAGCAAAGGAATTGTGTCACAGGAGACCCACACATGTGGCTCACTTTGGCAAAGCCATTTAGTTCTATGTCTGTCCATGGAATCGACAGGCTAAAAGGCTTTTGACTTGAATGGCCATTACTGTAAGACCCAGATTTTCCTTAGGCCTGAAACCCCCATACTCTTTAGGCCTGAAACCCCCATTGGGAATGAGAAGCTAAAGCCAGAGCAGAATTGCTCAACTACTGTTTAACCACGGTCAAGATTTCTGTTGCAATATGCGGCCCAACCACTGCTCCACCACAACCGGAGGTTTCTGGTAAAGAGATAATTGCTCAACTGTAGTTAGGATAATTACAGGAGTTCTGGGGAAAAGTCACTGTGACCTTTGTGTGTGTGTAACCCCCACCCAAAGTTCTCGGGAAAACCTCAATTGCTTGACCACAGCATGTCACAAGACATTCAGGTGATAATGATTACTTGATCCTGGAATGTCCCAGCTCTAGTCTCCATGGTAATGAGCACTCACCCTATGATTAAGCCATATCTTTTTGGAAAGTCCCTAGACTCGAACCAATCAAAAATGAATCTGTATGAAAACTGTAATTTTGTGGGTTTTGCCTTTAAAAACTGTGTGTGATTGCAGTTCGGGACTTCTCTTGCTCTGTGGAGTAGAGATGCCCAATTGTACAATTGCCTGAATACACCCTCTTGCCTTTGCATCAACTGGTCTGGAGTCTGAGTTCTTGGGGCACCCTCCCAAGAAGGTAGTACCCTGAGTCTGGGGTCTATCAATTACTCCATAAGGAAAAAAAGAAGAAAAACTAAGCAAAATCAGGAAAGGGTTTCTGCAGACCAGGGAAGACCTCTTATCCCAGCCCAGGGGTCTCCAGGGAAATTTCACCTGGGAGGAGTCCCAAGCTCCTTTCACGTCCCACATCCTAAGACTTGTAATTGCTGACTGAGCCTTTCCCCCTCGCCCAAGCATCCCTCTCCAGGGGAAGGCAATGGGGACATTGTGAGATTTCTTGCTGACCTGGAATGCAGAGAAAGACACCTCCTTGGCCAGGAGAAAGCACTTCAGGGGCTCCATTGTTCTCCTTGCCCTCCCCTCTGATTTTTCTGTTTCTACCCAAACAGCCAAGAAATGAGTGAGGGACAAACAAGCCCTGTGAAGTCAGGGCCTTTGACCCAAAATTGGGCACATGAGCCAGCCAGTGGTCATAAGGGGAGCCTCAGCTGGGAAAGAATAGTGGGAATTGGGAGTGCAGGAAATGGAAGCAGAAAAGTCCACACTGATGGTGGCATTTAAAAGCCAGTTGCAGGGCTGCTGGTGTGGCTCAGCTGATAGAGCCTGCTTAGCATGACTGAGAACTTAGATTCCATCCTCAGCTCTGGATAAGAAAAGGCATTGTGAATCACTCCTGCCTTGAGATTTCAGTGCCTTTACTCTTATTTTCTACCACAGATCTGGTTTCAAAGGGATACTTCTGAATCAAACATCCATAAGGAAAACAAATTAAGGAAATGTTTTACAGAAACCTGTTTCAATCAGACCTTTCTATCTGTTGTTATTCTAATGGTGTGACCTCATAGTTTTTGCTGATCCTGGAGACAATGACCTTCACAAGGCCTAGAGATAGTTAACAACTGCTTGGGCTACTTGCTTTCACATGCAAAATAACCAGAAGCTAACTCACCCTCCATCCCAACCCTTCATGAGTATTTCCCTACCCTAATCTCCCCATTTCCAGTTACTAGGTAAGTCTGGCCTCACCCTCAGAAATCATTCAAATTAGCCAATCATTATCTGTGCACCTAGTCTGACCCCCTTCCTACCTACAGAAATCACAACAAAGGGGCTTTTCTCCAATCCCCTTACCCATTTCTTCTTCATATTGACTCCTACCCCTCCATAGTGATCCCTTCTCACCACTGCCAGCCCCAGGGCTTCCCACTGTGGCCACCTTCTCTCTTAGGACCTATGAACTACAAACTGTGTTCTCAAGAATCTCTGTAGTAGGATCTGATACTCTCTTCTGGCATGAAAGAATATGTGTAGATCACTCATACATAAAATATAAATACATAAATTTTTTAAAAAATCCCCATCTTGGGTTTGGAGACTTGGCTCAGTGGTTAAGAGCACTGACTACTCTTCCAGAGGACCCGGGTTCAATTCCCAGCACACATATGGCAGCTCACAGGTGTCTGTAACCAGTTCTAGTGAATCTGACACCCCACACAGACATACATGCAGGCAAAACACAAATGGACATGAAATAAAAATAAATAAAATTNAAAAAAAAGAATTGCCATCTCCTGAACTATCAGTCTCACTGTACCCCCAAAATAATAGACTACCCTAAGACAGGGTGTGTGTCTGTAATTCCAGCAGTTTAAAGTTGGAAGCAGGAAGATCAGGAAGTCATCTTAGGCTCCATAGAGAGTTCCAGGCAAGCATGAACTACAGGAGACCCTGTCACAGGTGGAAAACAACAAACAACAAAACAAAAGTGGCTTTTATCTGGGATTGGGAAGCTTGGATTAGACCCAGGATCTTACACATGCTAAGCATTCTTCCTAACTTGGCTGGCTATTTTTAGTTCAGTAAAATCATGAGGCAAATGAAAAGACAAGAGAGAAGTCCTATTACTTCTGTATTTCTGGCCTGTCAAATGGACCAAGAGGAAATTTTAATGTTACTTGTTGGAATTCCTGGCCACTCCCCAGCTAAGTAACTTCACATTCGCACTTCGCGCATGTGCAAAGGGAATCCCGTCTCTTCCTCCCTCTCCTTGTCTCTCTCCCTCTCTCTCTCCACGTGTGGCCGCGCATTCTCTCTGTCTCTTTCTTTCTCTGTCTCTCTTTCTCTGTCTTTCTCTCTCTCTCTCCTCCCCCCTACTTTCTAGTAAAGCTCTGATACTGGGTTTTGTCGTGTCTCGTGACCTTTTCTCGAAAGGTAACCTCAGCGCTGCAAAAATACAAACAAAATAGTAACATTGGTGCAGCTTAAATTCATCTGGACAAGATGGATCTGCTTCAAAATTAAATATAACCCAAACTTTTTCTCACCCTGGGGCCCCTCCCTCACCCTGGGGATCGCCCCTAAAGGTAAAAAACTTTTTTCTAAGCTTTTCTCTGTCTCACCAG
>LZPO01066324.1:361413-377794 GCA_001675575.1 Neotoma lepida | reverse complement strand
GCTGCAAAACAAAATACTAACATTGGTGCCGAGACAAGGCAGGCTCTCCTGGAGGGACTCTCTACATCTGCCCGGGACCCTGCACCGGGTTCTACTGTACCCACAACTGCCACTTTTTTCATTGCCCAGCTGCTCAACTGCTCTGCACACACACTGGTTGCTCCAAAATGGTGATTTTTTTTCCTCAATCCCTTGCCACTTCCGTGACTGTAGCCTGAGATCTATTCCTCACTGTGGGAAGCGCTGCGTCCGAGGGCTGCGTAGGGCCTACACATTTCACTGACTTGACTGGGTGGTAAATGCTGTAAGACTCCCGGAGAGTCACTGCCTATGCCAGTGGGACCCCCGTTCTCACTTGACGAAGGGAGAAATGGCTTGTGCCCAAGACCCGTTCTACCGAGCATCAGGGACCTGGTAGTCGGTCATTGCTTTTTTCTGTGCCTGGTTATAGACCCATCCTCCTTGTGTCCAGGACCTAGTTGGAGGGTCATTGCGTTTTCTTTTCTTTTTACTTTATAGACCTTGGCTAGCGTCCGGGACTTGGCCTAGGTTCAGTGTGGTTTTTTTTCTCTCTCTCAGCTGCAGTCATGGGATATAAGGCTTCTTTCTCCCACCCTTCCTCTGAGAAACATGGCTGCTTAATGGCTGCTTGGACTAATTTCTTTGGTGACTGGGCAAATAAAAAGAGTTACCTTATCTCCAAGCTTTCTACCTAAGCACTTTCTTAGTCTTTTCTTCTGCCCACGTGCAAGCTAACACTGGAAATCTCTGACTCCAAAGAACTTTTCTGCCTATCTGACTTCCACTCAGCTCCCTGGTATTGGGTGGGTCCAAAGAACTTCCATGCTCTGGTAATGGGTGGGCTCTTGGAATCCACCTATCTGTTCTGCTCCACCCTTCAGTAATGGCGGGTTCTGGCAGGCTCTCATGAACTCAGTTCCGCCCATCTGCCTTCTGCTCCAGTAATGGCGGGTTCTCTGGAACTCTAACTTCTGCCCATCTGACTTCTACTCAGCTCTCCTGGTATCTAGCAGGTTGTTCCAACTGCCCAACTCTGGCTCTGACTTTCACTCTTCCTGTTACTCTTTCTCGAGCTGCCCTAAGCACAGAGAGGTCTGGAAGCAGGCTAGGATGCATGCAAACAGTTTTCACCAAACCAATCCTGCCCCACCCGTCCATGGCTGAGGCAGTTTCTGATTAAGACCCACCTTGGGATTAAAATAACCCGGATAGCTTTATAGCCAGAGATCAGTTTATACACTTCCTTCTGGCAAGTCTTCCTAAGGCTGTCCTCAAACCAGTAAACTATATGTAATAAAATCCATTCCATGTCTCCCAGAACTTCCAGGCATCAGAGCTGACTTAACCATCTTGGAGAGAGTGCCCCTCTCACATCCACAGGCAGAGTCTCAGCCGTGGCATTCAAGGTACCATGGGAAAAATGACAAAGCCCGAAAACAAAACTGCCAAATGCTGGAACATGCCATCCGACTGGCAGCTGATTAAAGGCTTCCAGGTCCCTGTTTTAAGTGGTAGAAAAGGCCACTGAGCTTTGTGCCTGCCCTGCCCCATGTGGGCCAAACTGGGCCTTGTCCAAAATGCCACAAAGAGACATTGACTGCTCTCGTACACCTTGCGGCATGGGAGCATCAGACCAGAATCTCCTAGGATTTAGCCATGGACTCACAGGGAGCCTGAGATAGCCATTATAGCATGGGCCAATCCATCTCCTTCCCTTTGGATACTGGAGCCACTTACTCAGTCCTGGAGGAGTCTTAGAGTTGGGGTTCACCTCTCCTTATTTCCCTATTGCCAGATGGGGGGACAGCTTTACCCACCTCACCAGACCCCACCACTTAACTGTATTTTCAGGGGTATCCCTTTCACCCACACATTTTCCGTTGTGCCAACCTGCCCTGTGCCCCTAATGGGAAGAGATTTTCTAGCCAAGATAGGAGCTTTATTTTGCTCCCCACATCTGCCTTATTCCAGATCTGTCAGCAAGGCCTCTTCTCCTCCTCATATACAGTGTCTCTCAAATTCTAGAGGACCAATTCCACAAGAACAAGGTACCAACCCACAAGCTTTTTTCTTTTCTGGTTCCCTCTCCTAATTAACTTCTCAGTTAATTGTTACAGGGTCCATCACCATAGAGCTGAAGGACAAGAGCCATCAAGTAAGAAACAGTACCAGTACAAAGGTATTTATACATCCCCAGGCCCAAACACTCTACAAAAAGGGACTTTAACATAACAAATTCACTTCTCTCTCTCTCTCTCTCTCTCTCTCTCTCTCTCTCTCTCTCTCTCTCTAACTCTAAACACTACAGTGCCATAGTCACGGTTAAACTTTCTCACGACTGCTTCTTAATATGTTTAAAAAATTTCTTTAAGCTCAAGAAACCAGCTTGAATTCACCTGGACAGAATGGATCTGCTTCAGAATTAAGTATAACTCAAACTTTACAATTCTGGGACCCCCAACTTTTTGACCCCCCCCAACTTTTTTCTCTTCTTCTTCACCCTGGGTCGCTCCTGCCAAAGGTTAAAAACTTTTTTCTTTTTTAAGTTTTCTCTACCTCACTAGCACCTTCCCAGACACAGCCGGACTGCTCCAGGACGCAATCCATACAGCTGGACTGCTCCAGGGCAGCAGATGAAAGCCCACCATTACAGGACACCTGGATACTTCAGGAGCCCCTTCTTCTGTTCCCCCCCAGAGTCAGTGCCCGCCAAGTCAGCTGGAAGCTGTTTTTCTGGGAGACATGACGCCCCCATACCCGCTCATCCACCATCTTTTTATGATAACAAAGAGTCTGGAATGTTAGTCACACCCACGTGACCTCACATGCTTTAACTAAACAGTCATTTCCACACAGGTCACCTCTAGGCCCAGGTCACTTCCCAGTCATACTCCCGGTGCATGCCCAGGTCACCTACGGGCTCAGGTCACTTCTGGGTCATGTGCCAGTACATGGTCATGTGGTTTGTGTGGACCAATAACCGTGCACCCTTGGCACATGTGCAAGTAGCCACATGGACTTGAATATGCATGCACAGGCCAGCATTCAAAAAGCAGGTCCCATGTACCCTCTCTCTTCCACACGTGTTCTCCACAGGCCTGTTCACTTCCACTTCTGTCCCCCCACCCTCAATAAAACTCTTATTAGTGGGTTTGTCGTGTTTGTGACCTTTTTCCTTGCAGAGTACTATTGCCACAAAAACCTAACATTACTCACTTCTGGTCAAGGAATGACATCATGCATCCAGACCTACTAGACAAACAGTGGTATCATTTGTTTACCCTTGAGGGCAGTGCTGAGATGGAACCCAGAGCCTTCTACATGCTGTGCAAGTACTCTAGCTACATCCATTACCCCATGTGGCTCTTGAGAAGATTTTGTGTGTTTACTTTTGTTTTGTGATAAGATCTGGTGATATAGCATAGACAGGCTTCTGCTGCCTCTGCCTTCTGAGAACAGGATGTGGGTCACCAGGTCTACCTCACATAGATTTATCTAAAGGACATTGGTTAAGAGTTTAAAGCACCTAGACAGTTGCTTCCTGACAAATCAACAAACTAAGAATGAATGTACAGATAATTCAGACAAAACACCACTGGAGTAACTGAGCTAAGGTCCACTTCTGCAAACAACACAAAATCCCAAACAGGAACCACAGAGAAAAGACCAATAGCACTTTCCTGGCCAGAGGGAGAATAAGGAGCTCTCATCATGCAGCAAAGGCATTAATACAGATGAGGGGTGGGAATAGAGTCACAGCTGTCCTATTTTCATGACTAAGGGCCATACATCAGACTCTATGGAAACTAACTGATCTATTTATAAATGCATAATGCAAATTGGGTAGGTATATGCCAAAAACACAGGTATCAAAGCAAGATGCTTGACCTCCATGCAGTTGTACTATGTAACACCTTCATTATGACTGACTACAAATGCCAATTTGGTATGAACTCAAATTCCAAGCTTTGGGCAGGGTGTGTGTGTGTGTGTGTGTGTGTGTGTGTCTGTGTGTGTGTGTGTGTGTGTGTGTGTATTTGTGCAAACCTATGTTAAAGATTCTATGGAGCTAATTAATTTGTTGGAAATTCTGGTAGTTATGGAGAATAGGAATGATGCAAGTCCTGAGACATATTATCTTGGGCTCTCTTTACCCATTAAGAGCCACCTAGTGCTCACCTCCCTGTCTGAACTAATATCCCTATTCTATCAAGTGAAATCCTTTTGGAACAAAGCATCAGATCACTACCTTCTACCAATCCAAAGGCTAAGAATGTTATTATATGATAATTGAGCCTGTAACAGATTTTACCCAGCTTGCTTCAATGCCCCATACTTGATGCTCCCATCAATAGAATTAGGGGCGGGGAAAGAAAGAGCACACTGGGCAGTGGTGGCATGAACCTTTAGAAATGCATTACCAATAGTTGTGCAATGAGCAGTGGATTCTTATTCTATGTCCTATCTTTAGTCAATGGTTCTTGGTATGCTAACAAGCACATATTCATAATCCTATATTGTTAATGCATCCAAAAGGTTTTAAAAACTCTAAATCAATATATTGCAAGTCTATCATAGGGTTTTATCATTCCTGGTTTTTATTAAATTAGAATTTATTGCCATGTGATGGTGGCTCACACATTCAATCCCAGGACTCGGAAGCCAGAGGCAGGCAGATCTCTGTTTGAGGCCAGCCTGGTCTACAGAGTGGGTTCCAGCACAGCTATGTATATATGGTGAAACCTTGTCCTGAAAAACCAAAGAGAGAGAGAGAAAGAGAGAAAGAGAGAAAGAGAGAGAGAGAGAGAGAGAGAGAGAGAGAGAGAGAGAGAGAGAGAGAGAGAATGTGGGAGCTAGTAGTCTTAATACCAAAGATGAGAGAAAGACCACCAACCCAAGCCGTCATTGTCAAATCAATTAAAGCAAGCAATTAATTAAAATAAGCTTTTATTTGTGTACACGGACTGCCCTCCCCTAAGTTAGAGTTCAAGAAGTCAACATTGGACATGAGGAAGACAAGGTTTTTGTAGTTTAGTGGTAGGGGCTTTAGAAAAGGGTGGATTTGGTGGGCGAAATAGGTGAGGTTACAGGAACAGAACAAAAGCATAAAAAGTTAATCATAACAACCTCCTGAAACAAAGACATAGTTGCAAGGTGAGCATAACAAGTCAGTTATAACAACAGGTTGTCATAACAACCTTTTGAAAGAAAGGCATGGTTGTCTTTTCTGGAACAGGCCATATAGAACCATCTGTAGGTAAGATTACAGGTCAGATACAGCCCAATCCTTGAGGAACAATGGTTTAATCCTAAATAGGAATGAACATAGTTTGTCTTTATTATAAGATGATCTTTAAGCCTAAGATGGAGGCAGGCTGATTCATCAGTAGCCCAGGTTATTCTCAAATTCACCATGTAGCCTAGGATGATCATGAATTTCTGATCTTTTTATCTCCACCGTCCAAGTGCTGGGGTTATAGTCATGCACCACCATGCTTGATTTTTGCAATGCTGGGAATCAAACCCAGGACTTCCTGCATACTTGGTAAGCACTCTACCAAATGAGCTATCTCTCCATAAAAGCTGATTTGCATTGACAGAGGAACATCTGACTTGAACATTGTACTCAATTATAATATCTAGCTGGCTATAGATTGTTAAGGAACAATCTCTGTACACTGTAAATATGTATTGCTCCCATTGTCAATAAAAAGCTGTTTGACTAGTACCTAGGCATGATTTTCAGAGCAGAGAGAATGCTGGGAGGGACAAGGGCTGAGTCTGAGTGTTGCTGGCAAGATACAGAGGAAGCAGGATGTGTAGAAAATGAGGTAAGAAGCCATGAGACATATGGCAGCACATGATTAATAGAAATGGCTTAATTTAAGTTATGACTTAGCTAAAAACAAGCCTAAGCTATTGGCTGCACATTTATAATTAATAAGAACTTTCTGTGTGGTTATTTGGGAACTGGTTGGTGGGAAATAAAAGTATGACTACAATAGACAGACACAGGTCCTCCCAGTAACTTTCTGAAACATGATGTGTTATCCATATTCTTCTTTGAATCAGACGGTCAAACTGTTGGAGCAGAAAGAGTATTCATTCTGCACCAATCAAATGCTAAGCAATATATAGTTCTTTAAATGACATAGTGAAATAATAAGAAAATATGAAGATACAGGGAGAGGCTAATGTACAGATGTAGGGACTGTAGTGTACCTTAAGCATGAGGTTCAGTTCTCAGCACAGTCACTCAAAATAGGATGTAAATATTTAATGATATGCAAATATGTTATCAATATTTATAAAAAATGAACAGAATAATTTAGAGATCAACTTGGATAAGATATTTGAATTAAACTATTCCTCACTTGCCTGGCCTGGTGGTACAGACTTATAACTCCAGCTACTCTGGAGATAAATGTAGGAGGGTAGAAAGTTCAAAGCTAGCTTGAGCAACTTAGCCAGACCTTGTCTCAAAACATTTTTTTTAATGAAAAGGAGCTAGGGATGTACTTCAGAAGTACAGCACTTTTTCAATCTTCAATAATAAACAAAAACACACAGGTAGGTAGATAATAGATAGATTCCTAATCAAGTGGGTATATGACTTTAGTATCAGCACTTGGAAAGGAGGCAGACGCAGGTGGATCTATTGAGTTCTAGGCCAGCCTATTTTACAGAGCCATTTCTGGGACAGGCAGAGCTATACAGAGAAACACTGTCTCAAAAAACAAGCAAACAACCAAGATTTCTTTTTTTTTGGAGACAGGGTTTCTCTCTGTAGCTATGGTGCCTTTCCTGGAACTCACTTGGTAGCCCAAGCTGGCCTCAAACTCACAGAGATCCACCTGCCTCTGCCTCCCAAGTGCTGGGGATTAAAGGCATGCGCCATCGCCACCCGACTACAACCAAGATTTCTTATCACATTTTTCTGATGAAATTGAATTGTCAAATACTGACATTGAAATGATGAGGCACTATGGACGTGGCTCAGTGAATAAGAGCATTTGCTGAACAAGCATGAGAACATGAGTTCAATCCCAGCAGGCAAAGAAAAGGCCAGGTGTGGCCACATGCCTATAACTTCAATATTTTTGCAACAGAGACAGGATCATTTCTGAGGCTAGCTCCAGGATTAATGAGAGGCCCTGTATGACAGTAATAAGGCAGAGAGTGATGAAGTAGAAAACCTGATTCCGCAGAGTGGTAGTTTGAATGTATTTGGCCCCTATTAGCTCACAAGGAGTGGCAGTCTTGGGAGATGTGACCTTGTTGGAGGAAGTGTGGTCTAGTTGGAGGAGGCTGGATAACACACGCCTTTAATCCAGACCTAGAGGCTGGAGGTCACATCTTTAATCTGGGCCACACCTGCTGTTGGAAGTGTGACACACTGGTGTGGGCTTTGAGGTCTTTTTCTCAAGCTTTACTCAGTGTGACAGTCAGTTGATTTCTCTCGACTACAAGATGTAGCAATGTCAGGTTCATCACCACATCTGCCTGCATGCCAACATGTTCCCCATCATGATGATAATGGACTGAACCTCTGAAACTGTAAGCAAGCCCCTCAATTAAATGTTTTCTTCAAGAGCATGTAGGAAGATTTCAACTTACATGTTTAGAATAAATGTTAGTTGTGATTTATACAAATATATAAATCATTAAATGTCATTATGAGGTAGTGATGATACATGCCTTTAGTCTCAGAGAGGCAGAGGTGGTAGACATCTCTGAGTTCCAGGCAACATGGTCTATAGAGTGAGTTCCAAGACATCCAAGGCTACCAAAGAATCCCTGTCTCCAAAAGAAAGAAAAAAAAAAGAAAAGGAAAAGGAAAAAAGCCATTATTATTATTTTCTTGTGATGTTGGGGAAAAAAATCCAAGAGCTCACCACATGCAGTAATTTCTGGTTAGAAAGAAATATTATGAATTCAATTATTATCACAATCATAAAACCATCTCTTTCAAACAGATATGCTTGTGTGTATAAAGCACATACTTTGAGGAACTAATGTCTGGCTCCTTTCCACACGTGAAAATATTTTTGTCTTCTCAGATGAGACACATGTAGTGATCTAAGCTAAAATGTGAATTTGCCAAAAAGTATGCATGAGGGCCTATTTTCCCCCTATTACTGACAAGAATTTTTCTCTTACAGCATCTAATGTGACATGATAAAATGTGATATGAAGATTATCTGATTTCTGCTCCAAGTTCTGTGCACTTCTGTTTTCTTTCTTTTTCTACATCTAGACCTAAGCTTAGGAATGGACTATTTCATTTCCTTGCAGTGAATGTCATGCTATTTATATTTAATAGTGTACATTTAATAAAACAGTTCAAGTAAACCACTGAATATTAATATATCAAACAAAGTACTCAATCCTTCTCAAGCTCCCACTGATAACCATTTTTGTAGCAATAAAGCATCTGTGGTAGTTTGAATGTAATTGTTCCCCATAAGCTCATAGTGAGTGGCACTGCTAGGATGTGTGACCTTGATGGAGAATTTGTGGCCTTGATAGAGGAAGTGTGTCACTGTGGGGGTAGGCATTGAGGTCTATACTCAAGCTACACCCAATGTGCACATGTAGTGGATAGCTATCTTGGCTTTTAGCTGTAAGGCGGCCCCTTTAGCCAGGTAGCTAAGACCTCCCTTTTAAGGCGTGGTTAACTTGAGCCCCTTAAAAAATCTGGGATGCTACATGACCACACTCTTCCCTGCTCTTGCTCCCGCTGTTTCGGAATCGCTGTGGTCTCAAAAGACAGACTGAAGACAGATTCAGATTTCTGTGCTGGATCGAGTCGCTCTCCTATTCAACCCTGTACTTGATCCTTCCCCCCTGTTCCTTGAGTTGTTTCTAAAATAAAGCTATCTTGATAAAATATATAAATAATTGGGCTGGCTGTCTAATTACCATAGTATGTACACATACTCCTTATGCTGGTTGCAAATCAAGAACTCAGCAACCTCTCCAGCACCATATCTGACTGCTTGCCACCATTCTTCCCACCATGATGATACTGGACCAAATCTCTGAAACTGTTAAGTAGCCTCAGTTAAATATTTTCCTTTATAAGAGTTGCCGTGGTCATAGTGCCTTTTCACAACAATAGAAATTATAACTAAGATAGCATTTATGTGGATGTAGGGCTAAGTGCTAGTGATGAATGTGGTAGTGATGTGGAAAAATGCCCCCAACCAAATACAAATAACTCTATTTTTCACTCCTGAAAAAAAAAGAAATAAAAAATATGAATGGAGAGCTATGCATGGTGGTATATGCCTTTAATCTCGGCACTTGGGAAGCAGAGGTACTACTGAGTTTCAGTTTACTTTCAGTTAACACAGGGAGACACTGATGCCTTAAATGATCATTTGACATATTTGGTCCAAAGTTGGTAGAATTGTTTGGGAAGGATTAGGAGGTGTGGCCTTAGAAGAGGTTAGTCATGGGGGGGGGGTGGACTTTGAGGTTTCAAAAGCTCACAGCATTCCTAGTTAGCTCTCTCTCTAAGATGCTTCAGATTGCTGAAATAACCCTGCCGTTTTTGAGCAGTGTTGAGAAGGAAGAATGTAAGCTATAATCCTTACCAAAGCCTAATGAATATATAATTTTGACCAAAGCACCATGTTACCAGGACAAACTGTGCTGAGATGTTTCAGAGAGCCATGTGTGGTGGTTTAAGTGAGAATGACCCTCATAGGCTAATATATTTGAATTCCAATTGATGGAACTGTTTTGGAAGGATTAGGAAGTGTGGCCCTGTTGGAGGAGATACATCATTGAGGATGGATTTTGAAGTTTCCAAAGCCCTTAACATTCCCAGTTAGCTCCCCCTACCCCTTTGCACCATGGCTGTTGTCTCAAAATGTAAGTTCTCAGATACTTCTCCAGCACCATGCCAGTCTTCTGTCATGTTCTCTGCCATAATGGTCATGGACTCTCGGTCTCTGGGACCTTGAGCGCAAAATTAAATGCTTTCTTTTATAAATTGCCTTGATCATGGAGTTTTGTCACCACACAGTTACAGAAAAGTAACTGAGACACCATGCTTGTGAAAAGCAAGGTATTCTGCTATAGGTAAATATTGGCTTTTAGCCTGAGTTCAAAGGTGTTGGAATTTACCAATTGGATCCTCCCTGTCCTACAAGGAGTATTCTCAGAACCATCTGAATTTATAGGGTTTGTTATTAAGTGTACGTAGACAAAGTGTCTTCTCAGACACTTGCAGAGGTAGTTCAACAAGAGCTCTACCTTCCAAAATGAGCTTATCGTACAGGAGGACTGAAAACTGCAATGGGAGATCAGGTGGCATCCCTAGCAGATAGATGAATTCAGTGTCCAGTCTTCATTTGTGTTTGTGTCTACAGGGTGACACTAGATGTATTTAGTCTTTAATTTTCTTATTTTTTTGAACTTTTCATTTTTTCAGTTTCTTTTTTCCTATTTAAGAAATTTTTAAAAAACATTTTACATACCAACCACAGATCCCCCTCTCATCCCTCCTCCTGCTCCCTCCCAAACCTTCCCAAGCCCCCAGCCCTGACCACCCCTCATTCCCTCCTCCAAAAGGGTAAGGGCTCCCATGGGGATCAGCAAAGCCTGGTACATTCAGTTTAGGCAGGACTAAGCTCCTCCTCCCTGCATCAAGGCTGAGCAAGGCACCCCACCATAGATAATGGTTTCCAGAAAGCCAGCTCATGCATCACCGGGGATAGATCCTGATCCCACTGGCAGGAGCACCTCAAACAGACCAAGTTATACAACTGTCTCCCGTATGCACAGGACCTAGTCCGGTCCACCCAAGTTCCACATCTGTTGGTCTAAAGTTCATGAATTCCCACGATCTTGGTTCAGTTGTGTCTGTAGATTTCCCCATCATGGTCTGATGCCCCTTACTCATACAAGCCCTCTTCCCTCTCTTTGACTGGACTCCTGGAGCTCAGCCTGATGCTTGGGTGTAGATCTCAGCACCTGCTTCCATCAGTTACTGGATGAAGGCTCTATGATGACAGTTAGGGTATTCACCAATCTGACTACCAGGGTAGGCCAGTTCAGGCATCCTGTCCATTATTGCTAGTAGTCTAAATCTGGGGTCGTCCTTGGGCATTTTCCTAACACCAGGTTTCTTCCTAACTTCATAATGTTTCCCTCTATCAAGATATCTCTTTCATTGCTCTCCCACTCTGTCCCCCCCCAACCATCCTGTTCCTTCATATACACAATGGAGTACTACTCAGCAGTAAAAAAAAAAATGACATGAAATTCACAGGTAAATGGATAGAACTAGAAAATATCATCCCAAATGAGGTAACCCAGACCCAGAAAGACAAACATGGTATGTACTCACTCATAAGTGGATACTAGAAATAAAGCAAAGGATAACCACACTATTACCCATAACTCCAGAGAAGCTAGGTAACAAGGAGGACCCTAAGAGGGATGTATGGATCACCCTAGAAATGGGAAACAGGTGAGATCTCCATGAATAAGCTAGGGGCGAAGGGTGCAATAGAGTGGAGGATGTGGGTTTAGTGAATATTTTTGCCATGGTAGAAAATAATTCAACAACAAAAACAACAACAAAAAAAAAAGAAAGAAAGAAAGGAAGGAAACATTTCCTAAAGTTAGAATAGAGGAACTATACCAAATTTGCAGTTTACCATGCTGGATTGATGCCCCTTCACTGAGATGGTATTAGAAGGGACTATTCATATGTTTGTTCCCAAAACAACTATTTGGCCAAGTCTTGTGGCACAAATGCCTTTAATCTCAGCACTTGGGAGGCAGAGACAGGCAGATCTCTGTGAATTGAGGACAGCCTATAGTCATTTGGGCTATTATGTATCTCTGATCCTTGATGTGGGAGCTTGGTGGACCCCCTGTCTGTATAAGGAATGTAAAAGTCTTTCAACTCTTAGGTATCTATGATCTTGGTTGTGGGACGTTAGGGGAGCCCCTAGCTGTCCAAGGAATGTAAGGGTTATTTAGACTCTTAGCTATCTTTGGATCTGGTTGTAGGAGTTTGGGGAAACCCCTGGCTGTTAGGGCCCTTTAGATTACTAGCTACCTGTGGTCCTGTTTGTAGAAGTTTGATATGGCCTGTCCCAACAGAGAGTGCAGATCACCAGGCTGTTAATCACCTCCAATTCCCAGCTTTTTGGATGGAAGAACAGGTTTTAGGTCTTCTCCATTGAGAAGACAATCTTGCATACTTAACATTCTTGGTTTCCATGCAGATCCACGGGCACAAGGACCTGCCTGCTCCCAACACACTGGGACATTGTGTTAGGAGTTAAGATGTACCCAGTGATGCAGACCTACATCTACAAAGTTTAGCTGCCATAAGCTGAAATAATGAGAGCTGTTGGAATGTGTTCTGTAGGCACCATCAGTGTGTACAAGGAAAGGATAAAATATCTGAGTTCAAACTCCTAAGAAACAAATATATACATGGGGTTGGTGAGATAGTTCAATGGGTAAAATGCTTGCTGAACTAGCATGAGGACTTGAGTTCAGATCCCCAGAAGCCTTTGAGATGCTGTAGAGATGGCTCAGTGGTTAAGAGTATTTTTTGCCCCTACAGAAGACCCAAATTCAAATCCCAGCACCTCAGTCAAGTGGCCCAAGACTGACTGATAGCACCCCTCTACATGGCATGGGACCATTTTCGTTTGAAAAGGCATGAAACGTCAGGAAGAGAGGGCAATTAAATAATTGATTCCAGCAAATCTGAAACAATTTCATGTTTATTAAATCAAATGTTTCCAAGTAAAGATTTCCCATGGTGTGTATGTGTATATAAAGGAAATCACAGGACAAGAGCTTTAACTGTGCAGAAGACCTTGTATATCACTGATGTTCACATGCTATGTGCACAATGAATTTGAAAAACAAAACGTTCTCAGTAAAGGTTTTCTGGCACCTCACAGATGTGAACAAGGACATTACAATCACTTCAATTGCAGTCTTCATGGCACCACTGACTCACACAGCTAATAGTATGATGAAATCTTATTATGGTGACTGAGCTTCTTTCTTCAAGGTGTTATGAGAATAGCAGGGATAGAAGAGATGATTGAACACCAGCCTTTGCTTCCTGCAGCTTTACATAAACAGCGTTATTAAACATCTGATTAATGTTTGGGTTGATATGACTTATATTTTAGGAAAGAAAATATTTAATACTTACATAATCCTACCCCCTTCCCCATTGAAGAAATATTCTACTTACAGTTTCTATAGTAAGTTTCCTCTCCAAGATGTCCATTTGTTTTCTGGCTTCCTCAACAACAGCTTTTTGGTGACAGCTCTTAATAGCCTGTAGATTCTAAAACCAAAAGCAATGCTTAATTAGAAGCCACTGTTGGTCATCTCGGTTCACAACTGTGGACAGTTATACTTCAAAACCAGTATTGTATTACAATACAAATCATGGCCATTAATTATTCCAAAGCAAATATATACTGTATACTATATGAAAGCATTCCTGGACTCCTTTCCTCCTGGAGCCTAGGCCACTTGGTGTGGAATTCAGGAGCCAGACATCACCTCAGGGAATATCCGGGGACCTAATACCTGGTCACTCACCTAGAGGAACAGACCTCAGCACAGCTGCCCGAAACCCTGCTTCCCCTCGAGAATGGTCAGAGCTTGTTAGCCCTCATTTCCGGAAAATAGTCAGCCTCCATGGAAAAGCATGGGTGCATGCGTGGGCCTGACCAATCTTTTTCCTTGGTTAGGCCCACCCACAGTCACGCATGGGTGGACTGGAAATTGCGCCCTAAGGCCTGGGAGGACTGCAAACACCCATACTCATATTTTAATTAGGCCCACCCGGATGAATGTCTCTTGTGCCCAAAGACTTCAGAAATGGCCGTGTAGCAGGTCCTCAGTCCTTCTGCAAGCACACATGGCATCCCGCCCACTCCTCTCAATCCCTGCTTCCTATCAAAGCTTTCCTACACAGCTCTTCCAGGTCTCCTCCACTCCACTGTGGAATTTGGGCTCCTGAAGTCACCTCAGGGACTACCCTGGTCCCAATTGCCTATTCACTTACCTATAGGGACACAGCTCACTACATCCCGAGACTCTCTTTGTCCTGGGGTGTTGGGGGGGTGGAGGATCCCAGGTATGCCTCACTTCCAGCAAAGTGTTCTACCTCTGTGGAAAACCATGTCTGTGTATGTGAGCCTGGCCAATGCTGTTCCATCTTGAGGCCCAATCCACTGTGACTCATACTTGACTTGGAGCTTTCTGTTGTACACACATAAACTGGGAACTCACCTAGCATGGGTCAAAGTGCCCAGAACACCTCTGATCCCTGTTTGCAATGCTCCTACATCTGGAAGTATGGACCTGTGAAGAACGGTGGGAGTGACCAAAGGGTGCTGAAAGGTCTATGTGGAAGGTCCCTGATCACTGCACGAACACACACACTGTCCTGCCCACTCCTTGGGGTCCCTAGCACCGTCACAAAGCTTTCCCAGGCAGCCCTTCCAGGCCTTGTCTACTCCAGGGTGGAAGTGAGACCCATGACATCACCTCATGGGCCCTAACACCTAGACACTCACCTATACAGACAAGCTCCATGACAGTCACCCGAGGTCTTCCTTTCCCAGGCTTAGTCTCACTTCTGGAAACTAAGGGTGCTGGCCTCTCTAGAAAAACCGACAAGCATGCATGAAAACAGCTGAAGGTGCTCCTAAGGGATACCCATCCAATAATCACACAAGTGTAACTTGGGGCTTGTAGTTGTTCATGCTTGACTCATGTCTGTGGTTGTGTATGTGTATCAGAACCCAGGAAGCCTCTCTTATCTAAGTATCACACCTGGCTGCTTCTCTGGAGGACCCAGGTGTCCAGTGATGACTGCAAAACTACACAAGGGGCAGAAATAGGAGGCCCCTAGTCCCCTGCCAACTGTACACTGTAATACGAATTACTAAACGGTCTTATTAATAAAAACTCAGAGCCAGATATTGGGGTGGAAAGTGAAAGATCAGAGGAACAGGACAAGCCACAGCTAAACTCACTTTACCAACTCCTAGGCCTCCAGAGAGTTCCTGTTTCCATGAATCCTCAGACTGAATGCCTCTGAATCCTCATCCCTGAGGGTATCAGTTGAACTGCTGCTAAAAGCCTCTAGTTCCTGGTCCTCACACCTTATATACCTTTCTGTTCCTGCCATCACTTCCTGGGATTAAAAGCATGTGTCCTTTCCCAAGCAAAGACATAAGATCTCAAGTGCTGGGATTAAAGGTGTGTGCCACTACTGCCTGGCTCTGTTTCCAGTGTGGCCTTGAACTCACCAGAGGGATCTCTGCTTCCCCAGTGATAGGATTAAAGGCGTGTGTCCCACCACTGTCTGACTTCTATGTCTACTCTAGTGGCTGTTATGTTCTCTGATCCCCAGATTAGTTTTATTTGTTAGAGCACAAATAAAATATCTCCCCACAGTAGAGCCTCGTGCCAAGCCTTTATAGGCCTGCAGTATCCATGGCCCCCTTCCTGACCACTTTCAGGAGCTTAGTACTATCTTAAGAATAAATGAGACTCTTGGCAGTCACTGTGTTGTTCAGCTTGGGCTAGGACACTTCATGATCCTACTGTCCTCCCCCAAGGACTGTGTATCAACAATGACCATGCTTTGGCACCATATCATCTGGAATGCATAAAGCACTGGGGCTCAGAACACAAGTTCTACGATATCTAAGCTTATGTAAGAAACATACAATGGCAGCAGTTATATCCACCCTCACTTGACTATTTAGGAAGGAAATTAAGAACTACTGTTAAGCACAGGAAGAATCCCAAGGCCTTGATGCTGTGGGGATTTTCAAAGCCATATCTACTGTGGGGAGCACCCCTGCTTTCATCAAAATAGGAACTGTTCCATCAGCCCATCACACAATCAGTCCACCACCAGGTATGGAACAATGGCCTGAATAGAAGCATTTGAGCAAATATAGGTAAGCAAAGGCTCATGGCAGCCCTAGTCCCAGTGGGAAAGTCACACATTACTCCCTCATGATAAAGAGATACACCAAGCATGGTACATCTGCACAACAGAATACTANCCANCNCTAAGAAGGAATNCANNGNCACTCCATAAACNTGGGANCAATTTAAGTGAAATGAGTCAGACAAAAGACACATTCTGTAATCATGCATGTATGTGCCATGGGCAGAGTAGAAAAACCCTGAAGAAGTGAACTTTTCAAATTGGTGTTATCTAATGTGGTGAGAAAACATCTCACTAGATGCAGGGATGGGTGCATGGACTAGTAAGCATGCCTTGAGGCAGCTTAGAGGAAAACAGTTTCCTTTGTGTGTGTGTGTGTGTGTGTGT
>LZPO01066324.1:304606-329356 GCA_001675575.1 Neotoma lepida | reverse complement strand
ATGAGAAGCAACCATTTGAATTGTTGTTTAGTTGTGTCTAAGAGACTCCTAAAACATTACTGACTACTGCTATTGACCTTGTTTGGCCCCAGAGGTGGAAGGTAGGTTCCTATTGGTGGAGATACAATGCTGTTCACACAAAGAGCTCAGAGGCCTTTTATTGACTCCTTCCCCTTCATTTATGTCATTCATTAACTGTTTCCACACTTATCTTAAATAATATGTAACTGAATAACATATTTTCCACTAATTTTGATATTTTCTTTCTTATAGACAATGGTGATGTCTTAGTAAGTTTCTGTCTTGGTTTCTTCTCTTCTTTTTTCTTCTCTTCTTTTTGAGCCTAGATGTCTCCTCCTACTTATTCTCTCTGCCCCCTAGCCCTGCCTATCTCTCTCCTGCCTAGCTATTGGCCGTTCAGCTTTTCATTAGATCAATCAAGTGCCTTAGGCAGGCAAAGTGAAACAGCAATACATCTTTACATAATTAAACAAATGCAACAAAACCAATGGAACACATCTTTATATTGTTAACAAAGGCAGTATAAACAATTGTAACACATCTTTGCCCAGTTAAAGTAATATTCCCTAACAGATAACAATGTTAAAATCCCTAGACCCAAAGAGACTAAGTAAAAAGGACGAGAGGGGAGGGGGAGCATCCAGATCTCTCTGGGAAGAAGAAGTAGAAGAAACTTTGTGAGTGGACTGAGGGCAGGTGGGGGATGTGACCCTGAGCAATCAGATTATGGGAGGAGGGAGAGAGTACTGAAAGAGACTACTAGAAATGGGAGGCATTTCAGGGTCAGGGAAAAACCTGGCACAAGGGAATCTCCCAGGAATCTACAAGGATAACCCCAGGTAAGACTCCTAGCAGCAGCAGATATGTAGCCTGAACTGGCCATCTCCTATGACCAGATTGGTGCATAGCCCAATTGTCATCAGGGAGCCTTCATCCAGGAACTGATCGAAACAGATTCAGAGATCAACAGCCAAACCTTAGGCGCAGCTTGGGGAATCCTGCAGAAGAGGGAAGAAAGGATTGTAGGAGCCAGAGGGGTCAAGAATACAATAAGAAAACTCACAGAATCAACTAACTTGCTTGGGCTCATAGTGGCTCATAGAGACTGAACTGACAACCAGGGAGCCTGCATGGGATTGGCCTAGACACTCTGCATATATGTTACAGTTGTATAGCTTGGTCCTTTTGTGAGACTCCTAACAGTGGGAACAGGGCCTGTCTCCAACTCTTTTACTGGCTTTTGGGGAACTACTCCTCATACTGGGTTGCCTTGCCCAGCCTAAATTCATGGGGAGGTGCTTGGTCTTATTGCATCTTGATATGCCATGTTTTGTTGATACTCATGGGAGACTTGCCCTTTCCTGAACAGAATTAGAGGGGGAGTAGATTGAGCAGTGAGAACAGAGGGGAGTGGGGAAGAACTGAGAAGAGGGGAGGGAAATTGTAGCCAGGATGTAAAATACACATATAATTTCTTTTTAAAAGAGATAAACAAAACCTTAAGTATCCAAGTGTTAAAACAAGAAGCTGAGATTAAAAACTAAAGGCATTAAGAATGTAGTCAATGAAGTTAATGCAGACATTTCTTGAGATTTACAGAAAGAAATGAATATTCAAATGCAAGATGCGTTTAGAATTCCAAATAGATATGACCAGAGAAGATCCTCTCCATAGCATAGCATGCTTAAGATTTGAAAAATATGATCAAGGAGAAAATTAAGAGCTGTAGAGCAGAGAGCAGAATAAAACACTGAAATACAAAGGCAGAAACATCCCAGTAACACCAAATCTCTCACTGGAACCCCTTACAGCCAGAAAAGCACAGAATATCGCCTTTGAAGTTCTTAAAGTGAGAGATATATTTTATTACTTACAAAGTAATGAGGACATTCAAGACAAACACATGGAGGATGGTGACAGTTTTAATCATGAAAGCACAAAAGAATAAATTTTATTGGAGGAGTACATGAACAAGGAAGAACCACGAAGAAACCCATCAAGTACAACACAGTAAAGCAGCAAATTCCCAATGATAAGCTAAAAAGCAACAGCAAACAATAATGTTAAAAATCCAAAAGAAATCAAGAAAATCACAAGAACTATTAAACATCTCTTAATAATAACTTTAAATATAAATGACTTCAAATCACCTATTAAAAAGATGAAGACTAGCTGACAGAATTGAAACTAGAATCAACCATCTTGTTGTCTCAAAGAAATAGACGGGAGGTGGGATGGGGGGAGGTAGGGAGGGCAGGAGAAGAGGAGGGAGGGAGAACTGGGGTTGGTATGTAAAATGAAAATTTTTAAATAAATAAATAAAAGAAATAAAACTCACTGGTGTAATCACTTATAGACAAGGAACAAAGGATAGAAGACTAGCTACCAACTGAGTAGATATGGAAAACAAGCAGATATAGCTATTTTAGTATATGATAAAGTAGACTTCAAATCAAAATTAGTGAGAATAGGTAAAGATAGTAGCTAAATTTTAGTAAACTGAACTTTTACTAATCTACCAAGGTTATGTAACTATTATGAACAGATAGATAACAAATCTTGGGGCTCTCAAATTCATATAAATAAACACTAATAGAAAAAGTCGTATAGGTCCTTTTATAACACTAATCATTGATTTCAGTTCCTCATTCTCATCATTAGATAGGCGTGGTGATATATTGTGTATCCCAATAAAGCTTGCTTGAGGATCAGAGCACAGAACCAGCCACTAGATTAGACATAGAGGCCAGACGGTGGTGGCACACACCCTTAATCCTATCACTGGGGAGGCAGAGATCTGATTGGATCTCTGTGAGTTCAAGGCCACACTGGAAATAGAGCCAGGCAGTGGTGGCACACACCTTTAATCCCAGGGGAAATAGCAGGAAGGTACAGGGGCAGGTATGTAGACAGGGCCAATACTGGAAAGGAAAGGACACAGGGACCCTAGGAAATATCCATGTTAGCATCTGTTTAACTAACTTTCCGTCTCAAGCTTCTCCAGGCATGAAGATATAAGTTATTAATTTTATTTTCTATGAGGCTTGGCCTTCTGTCTTTCCTGGTCATCCAGTTGTATGCTCATGTGAGGAAATGAACTTGGCAGTCACCTAGACAACAATGGTCATTCTCATTACACACATACACATACAAAAAATCAAGAAAAGCACATGTATGAAAGTGTTGTAATGAAACTCATTTCTTTGTATGCTGACAAAATGAATAAAATATAAATGCTTTAGAAAAGCATATTAATCACTGAGTTAAATGCTACAAAATATACTATTCAATCAGCTCTTTTCTTTATTAAATTCACTATGCATAGAAGTTATTGTAGTTGAACAACTTCATCAAAGTGAAAACTTGAAATTTCTTTTAACTATTACCATTTTTAGAGCAGTAATTCACATATGTAGAAACTACTCTATCTTTGATAGATTATCTGAGGTAAACGTAGTCACTATAAGTTAAGTTGAGAAAGCTATTTTGTGCTGACATTAGAATTGCCAAGCTAATTCTCAAAAAGTGTGTATTATCTGAATTGATATTCATATTTCCTGTCCAATTTCTTCATACCTACCAGCATTATGCTGGTATGCAAATCCAATGTTTTCAAGGACCTCAGAAGACCAACAGGAAATTCAGATAGGTGAGTCAAAGGTATATGAGAGTTATGATATGTGCTAGTATGCAGATCAACACAGTGAGCTACAAAATTAGACAAGAAGTCAATTTATCCCAGACTGTAGGAAAAGAATGGGTTTCCTGGAGATTGATACCTTTAAAAATGAAATTAGTGAGATTAAATTG
Organism: Neotoma lepida; assembly: GCA_001675575.1. Classification (NCBI taxonomy): domain Eukaryota; kingdom Metazoa; phylum Chordata; class Mammalia; order Rodentia; family Cricetidae; genus Neotoma; species Neotoma lepida. Next base: position 325,525 of record LZPO01066324.1, on the reverse strand, counting down.
GGGCTAAACAATGAAAGGGCATGGTGAAGTATTCAGAAATTCCAAGGAGAAAGCATATGCCAAATCACTAAGGCAATGTCACAGGAAGATAATTTGAGGGAACAAAAGTGCCCCAGTGCTTCTCAATGATGCAAGTCTGACTGTCTATGTAGCCAAAGGGAAACAGAAATCCTCCACAAAAACAAATATAGCACCGAAATAAATAAATAAAAGCCTTTCATCCAGCAAGAACAAAACTGCTCCAAGAAATACTGGCAAAATGTGCAACATGCAAACCACGTTTCTCTATCAGTAAGAAAACATCTTCATCCATATCCTTAAATTTACACTTTCTCAGTATATTAACTGCTATATAAACATGACCTTTCAAAGACTCAACTTGACCAAGGGTTTCAAAAATCATTCTGTACAACTCTGCCACAGCTGNATCGTTAAAATGAAAGTGAATGGCCCATGCAGAGCCACTAATATGAGCCATTAGTGATAGCNTGCCTTCAGAGGAATTATATGACCTTCCAAAAGCAATCCAAAAATGTAAATGTTGTAGGACCCAACATGTAAACCGTGACAGACAAAGCAATTGTTTAAGGCCATAGGGGCTACATTCAGGAGTCCAACTATGTCTGCATTCTGAATCTGTGCCCTTAACCAAAAGCATAAGAGTATGGGAAAAGAACAGCTTGTATTTGTACTCCAAGGAGATTATTTTTTCTTGTCCTTATTTCTCGACTATATACAAATATATATATATATATATATATATTTGATAATTCCATAATAAGAACATTTCAGGAAGACGTTCACAAATTTAGCTAGAAAATCCCAGGATAGGCCATCTTTAATATGCAGAATACCATTTGTAATATCAATTCTAGACATCCTCTGCCCTATTCAAACACTATTACTTGTTGATTCCCTAGCACAGTAAGCAGTGATTGGCTGGTCCGCACAGTCTCTGAGGAGTGAGGGTCTGCATCACCCTTTCTCATTCAGTTATGGGGCTCCAGCAGAACACAATGCAACACTGACGGCCTCCTGGCAGCGGGTACCGTCCTGGTGCAAGAGAGACCCTAGAGCACAGTCTCCCAAGCACCCCTTGCCTTGCCCAATCATGGTGCCCCTTCAACAGTCCTTGTCATGGTCCCTGACAGTGGGCACCAGGCTAGCTAGCACTCTTGACCCTAAGGAAGGAGGAGAGGGTTACAACGTCCCTCCACATTCAGAAAGCTTGGATGTTCACCCTGCTACTGCATGCAGAACGGCCAGGTGGGGCAGCTCAGGACTGGCCCGTGCAGGCCCGAGGACAGCCATTCCAAGACCCCTCTTGAGCTTTGCTGGATTCCTCAGGCCAACCGTCACTCGATTTCTGTGCTTGGCCTTCTGGATGTGTCCGCAGTTCTCGGGAAAGGAAAGGCTCTCTTAGAGGATACTGCTTAGCTGCTGCTTGCCACGAGTCACCAATGGCAAGTACATTAGCCCCAGCTTGAGTGGGGCAATTTCCCTTTTTCTTCCTCAGCTACCTTACTGGCTAAACGGCCAAACGTGAGAAGAGAGGCCAGTGAGCCTCAGCCCTGAAGTTACCCTCTGATCATCGACCTCAGTTTTCTCAGCCTCCCCGGCCTGGGACCCCCTTCCCTTTCCACCAAAGGGATGATGATACCCCACCCGAATGGGGGAAGGATTTGACTAGCACCAAAGACCCATGGGACTTTCCACCTCCGGGGGTGATTCGACTGACTNGGCACAAGTTCAGGTGCCAAAAGCCCTATGAGGGTAAAACATTCAAAGTCCCCGACTCACAGACTGCAGATAGCCTGCAGAGTCTTAGGACTCTTAACAAGACTACACCCAGTCAGAAGACCCTGGACCCCATAAAGGAGCCGAAAGAGAACAAGGAAGGAACAGTTTCACTTCCATAGGAGGTTCCTGAGTGTAGGAGTAACCCACTGAGCATGGCACCCAGACCATCTGCCTTACAGCCTGCCACCAGGAAAAGAGTGGCCTCCAGTTTGGGGCCCATACCTGGGAAGGGGAAAACAAGCCTATGTCTACTGTATTGGAAGAACCTATGGACTTTGACCAGTCGGGCACCAGAGTAACTGCAACATCTTCAGGACTCTGTGCTGGAGATGCCAGTGAAAAGTTCAAAGAAGATGACACAGTGCCTGGGCCATCTTCTGCTGACTCTTTCACTGAACAACATGGACTGGTAATGTCCCCACATATTCAAGGGTCCCTGCAACCTTCCCCACCTACCCATGGAGCTATGGGATCTTCCCCTTCTTCCCAAGATGCTCAGGGACTATCCCTATCCAAACAAGAGGTCCTGGGAGGAACCCAATGTGATCAAGGGGCTATGGGCCATTCCACATCTGCCCAGGCATCCCAGAGACCTGCCATTTGTGCTGAAAGGAAAGTCAGACAGGTCTCCTCTTCCAGAAGGGGTTTCAGAAGTCCATCCTATACCCAAGGGATCACCAATCATTCTAGTTCTCCCCCAAAGAGTTTTAGACAAGGCCCTTCTGATCAAGGGGGCCTCCAACAGGCCCCATCAGACAAGGAGGGCTCCAAATCTTCTTCTCCGAAAGGGGAGCTCAGTGATTTCTCATTGTCCCCAAATGGATTGAATCCAAACCACCTCTCCCCAGGGGACTTTAACACGTTTGACAGCTGCAAAAGGTGGCTGGTGAGCTACTCCGTCTCATGAAGACAGCCAAGGATGTTCCCCCTCTCCCCAAAAGGACCCTAAGCAATCCACTTCTGCTGAAGTGAGCTTGAGTCCTGCCTCCTCTGACCAAGGAGATATCATATCTTCCCCATTAAACCAAGAGGACTTTAAATGTCCTCCACCATTAAAAAATGGGCTCAGATCTTCCCTTACAGCCCAAAGGGGCCTAAACCTGACCACAGTTCCCCAAGTGAGCCTCACACCACACATTCCTGCTCAAGCAGAACCAAAACTATCCACATCTATACCAGGGGCTCAAGGACATTTTCCATCTTCAGAGGGGGCCCTAGAGGGTTCCACAATTACACAAGAGGTGTTAGGAATTCCCGAGTCTGCCCAAGGGACTCTTGGGCCTTCTCAACACACACAAAGGGCTCTAGCACATTCACCATCTTCCCCAGGGGTTCTGAGTCCTTCCATATCTTTCAAGGGGACTTCAGGATTGTCCACATCTACAGCAGAGGGTCAAAGACCTATTCTTTCTCAAAAAGAGAGATTCAAACATTGTCTTCCTGTGAAACTGGACCCTGGACATTCCCATTGTAGCAAAAGGAGATGGATAGATCCTCCCTCTGAACAAGGGGACTTTACAGTGTCCCTATCAGACCAAAAGGTCTTCAAACATCTCCTGCCAGCCAAAAAGGACCTCCTGTCTTGTCATCGGGCCCAAGATAACCAAATATATTCCAAGACACTCCAAGTGCACCATGCAAGTTCCAAATCTGCCCAGGGTGCTAAGACAACACAACCTTCCCTACTTCCTCAGGGGTCTCTAGCACTTTACACATCTGTAGGAGAGGTTCTTGGAATTTGTTCATATACACCAGGAATACCAGCACATTCCCCTCCTGCCCAGTCTTCTCTGGGTTCTACCCCATCTGATCAAGGGACAGTAGGACAGGATACATCTACAAAAGGGGCTCTAGCCACATCCCCATCTTTTGAAATGGCTCTCAGATGTGACACATCTATGAAAGATGTTCCAGGACATAGTCCATATGTACACAGAGTTCTAGATCCAACTCTATGTGATCAAGGAGCCATGGGACGTGACCTGTACACAAGAGTCTGTAGCAACTTTCACATCTACAGAAGGGGATTCCTTGGATTCCACCTGTACACAAGCACCCACAGGACCTCCCACACTTCACAGGAGGCTGTGAGAACTTCCCCATCTCCTCAAGAGTATCAGAAATCTGCCACAACTACACAAGAGGCAATAGACCCTTCCTCATCTGCACAGAGGGCTGTTAGTCCTTTCACATGTCCACAAGAATCTCCAGAACATCCAACAAATACCCTCAAGGCTCTGAGTTCTCCCTTTTCTGCCCAAGGGGCCTTGGAAACTGTTTTCTCTGTCCAGATGGCTCTGGAACCTGACCTCTCTATACCAAAGGCTTTATCATCTTCTCCACCTTAAGAAAGTGTTCCTAGAACTTCCACATATACACAAGGAGCTTTAGAAAGTTCCTTACTTGACCATGAGGCTCTTAGACCTCCCACGTATGCCCATGGTGCTCTAGGAGAGACCACACATACACAGGAAGTTCTAGTACCTTCCTTTCATTTTGAAGATGGAGTTAAGAAAGGCACATGTGCACAAGACACATAAGCAACTTCCCCACCTGAGCAAGAGGCCATAGGATCTACCATATCCAAATGAGGTGCTTTACAATCTTCCCCATCCACACAAGAAGGTTTCATGCATATCCTTTCTCGGGAGGGAAATATTAGACATTCTCCTTTTACCCAAGTGGACCCTGGGCATTCCATGTCTACCAAAAAGAGTGTGAGAGTTCATCCTGCTGACCAAGGGGACTTCAGTAATTCCTCGTCTGAGGAAGACAGTATCAACCTTCTCCCTAATGCAAAAAGGGGGCATGCATCTTCTTCTGCGCCCAAAGAAACATCAATGGCTACAAGTACTTCTCAGGTAAGTCCCAAATCTTCTCTATCTGTCCAAAAAGCCCCGGAGTGTTCCACATCTGACCAAAAGAATGTGGGACCTTGCCAATCTACCCAAAGGTCTCTTGGACATACCATATTTTCCCAAGAGCCTCAAAGGCATTCTCTGTCTGTCCCAAAGGGTCTACAATGATCATCTGCCCCAGGGCTTCAGGGACATTCTCCATCTCTGCCAAGGGCTCCAGGAAATTCTTCCCATGCCAAAGGAGTTTTGTTACTTTCCAATTCTGACCTTGGAGCTGTGAAACCTTCCCTAACTGACCAAGGGTCTGAGGGAAAGTCCACATCTGTACAAAGAACTCTAGGGCTTGTGCCATTAGCACAAGAGGATCTGACACCTCCCATGTCTTCCAAAGCATCTAAAGATCCTTTTGCCTCCTGCCTTCTTGCTGCAGAGCACTTGCTATCCACCCCCAGGGTCTCTGGTACCATCAACATTTAAGCAGGGCTATCTAGGAAAGTCACCACCTGTCCAAGGGTCTCTAGTAAGTTCATCATCTGCCCCAGGAGCTCTGTGTTGTTTCCAGTCTACCCAGGGAAAAATAGAACTTTATCCATCTGCCCATGGGACTCAGGAAAGTTTTCCATCTTCACTAAGTAATTCAGGACATTTGCCCCATCTCCCAGGAGATCTGGGACTTTCCTCATTAGAACAAAGAATTTTATGACATGTCCCCCCTGTAGGAAAAAGTTTGTCGGGTTCTGGTCCCGCCTGGCTCCCATGGCCGCTTAGACCCAAGTAAACACACAGAGGCTTTTATCATTTTTAAACTATGGCCATGGCAGGCTTTTCACTCTTACATCTTAAATTAACCCATTTTATAAATCTATGTTGCCACAAGTTCCACCTGGCTTTACCTGTGTGCCGTTACATGTTGTATTCTAGATGGCAGAATGGCATCTGTCCAGCTCTGCTTTTTTTCTCTCTCCTCCTAGTTTGAATGTCCCGCCTAACTTTATTCTACCACACCATTGGCCAAACAGCTTTATTTATCAACCAATCAGAGCAACACATTTTTAGAAAGACATTCCCATCATTTTCCCTTCTTTTTCTATTTAAAAGGAAGGTTTTAACTTTAACATAGTAAAATTACATAAAACAAAACAGTTATCTAGCAAGAATTACAGTTACAATATCTATTTGTATTTGACAAAATTAAAGAAAATATTTTATCTATGCTATATTTGAGTCTAAAGTTTTATATCTAATTTATATTTTATCACAACCAAGGAAAACTATAACTATAACTATAACTATCTAGTCTTCAACTACATCAAAGACCTCAGAAGGATATAATACTACCTAAGTAAACAGGAAGAATATCGTAAGCAACTTTTAAAAATCTAGAATCACAGAGACAGCTGGCTACCTGGACAGTCATGCAAAGTTCTTCTGCAATGTTGGAGCGTCCATTCTTCAGCCTACAGGCCTAGAGTCTCTCAGTCACTTCTCTCTCTGTCCTGTAGAATACCTGTAGTCTCTTCTGTGAAGCAGGAACCCAAGGACCATCTTGTCTTGCAAAGTTCAGTGGTCACCTTTCTATGGGTCTTTCATGTCCAGTTTACATAACATTTTTTCAAGCAGTCCAGGCAAGAACAGTTTTTTGTCCAAATGGCTATTTTTGCCAAGAAGATAAACTCCATATGGAGTGTCTTTGATGCCCATCTTTATCTTTGATCTGTGTTGCCAGGAGCAGATGTGTCTCACTGTCCAGAAAGTTTTTAAAACATTTTAAATGNNATATTCTGTAGGTCTTTGAAGTGTTTGAAGATTACCTACCTAATTGAAATATATCTATATATACCTAGAAAATTTAACAAGACTATAAGTTTGATTATCAGAGAAGACTAATCATTAATCTGTATTTCTTAATTATCCATTGCAATGTAAATGAATTACATAAACATAATACCTTAAACAAGAGTAGAAATATACATACAGTATAACAAAATTAACTTTAATTTGTGTCAATAAACTAAAATCTATACCAATGNAAAACATTTTAAACAAGTTGTCCTTTAAAAGTAGATTCAACAATCCACCATTTTATCCCATCATATCTATATCCTACATTTTTATATCCTATCCCCCTTTCCTTTATTAGAAAGAGATTGACTATGACCAATAACAATTTGTAACAAACAATCTAAACAAAGACAAACATCCTAGTTTATTTTTTGGGAATGTGGGCATAGTTTCTCATACTACTTCCTGCTGGATGAGGGCACTGGAAATCTTATGGGGCTCTTAAGAAAATTTGAGATACTGGTCACGTCCCGGGAGGACTAACTATAACCTTTGTCAGTAAGTAGAGGTCTGACTTGATCAAATCTGATCCATCTTAACCTGGAACAAATCCATAGCCTCTTGATTTCTGTGGAAAAAAAAGCAGAACCTCCCTTCAAAAGCAATATATTTTCAGTCATAAATGTTGAAATTGAGATATCTTTAAAATATACATATTGATTTAACACAGCAGCTTTTACAATCAAATGTCTCTCTGTAGTTAAAAATCCCAAAGACAACACAACCCAGATTCTCTGTGTAATATCCATCTTTACGTGGCTTATTTTTTTATATTACCTTTATTGTCTCTTTAAAGACTTTATTTTTTAAAACTATTTGTTCATATAACTATATACAGTCCTGTTTCTTTCTCTCCCAAGCCCACATTGGGCACCAAATATAAGACGGGTTTTCTAAATAGTCTTGTTAAATAAAACACAGAGGCAGAGATGGAGATGAAAGTCTGACAGAGATTAGAGGAATTAGGAACAGCTACCAGACTCACCTTAGACTGCTGCCTCTGCTTCCAAAATGGAGAGAGAGACCTCCACTTCCTTCTACCTCCACTTTTATATCCCTTTCTGTTTTGTTCTCCCATTGGCTTTTTCAGCCTAGCTACATCACTTCTTTCTATGGCCCACTTCTGTCACTTCCTGCCTGTCTGTATAGACCTCCAGAATTCTATGGTTGATGCTGGGATTAAAGGCATGTGTCTCCACGTTTGACTATTCCTAGTGTGACCTAGAACTCACAGGGATCCAGACAGACCCTGCTTGCTAAGTGGTAGGATTAAGGGAGTGTGCTAATTTTGCAAGGCAAGCGGCTGACCTTGTTCCTCTGATCTTCAGATAAATTTTATTGGGGGACATAGATAAAATACCACCACACCCCCCTTCTCAGGGAGCTCTAGAAACTTCTTCATGTTCCCTTTGGGTGTCTTTGCAATGACCTTTAGTGTCTTTGCAAAGGCCTCTGGATCCTTCTATACCTACTCAGGGGGCTGCTGGTACTTCACCATCTACCCATGGGGCTCTAGGACCTTTGATACTTTTCCCATGAAAAGTAGAAACTTCCCATTCTGCTCAAGGTTTCCTAGGATGTTTGCCATCAGCACAAGCAGCTCAGGAAATTTCCCCTTCAGCCTTGGTGGCTCTTGGACACTTTCCAGCAGCTCAGAGCCTCTGGGCTTTTTGCCATTGTCTCAAGAGACTCCTGCACACTTGCCACATGCTCATGGAGTTCTAGAATTATCTCAATATGGCTCAGGCACCCTAAATTCGATGTCATCTGCACAATGGCATCCGGAAAGTCCCTCATCCTCAGAAGGGAGTACAGCACCTGTGCCCTCTGCCCAAGAGTCTATGGGACATTCCCTGTCTGCACAGGAAGCTATGGACATTTCCAAGTCCACACAAGAAACTCCAGGAAATTCTCAGTGTGGTCTAAGTGATATGGCACCTTTCCTGTCTTCCCAGGGAACCCTAGGACCATTGTCATCTGTGGAAGTGGATATGTGGACATATTCACATGTGCCGGGATCTCCAGGGCATTTGACAAATGTCTCAGAGTTTCCTCGACCTATGCTATCTGACCATGATCCTGTTGGAATTTCCTTACCTTCATAGGGAACTCTCAGACATTTGCCATCTTCTCAAGGGGATGTGGGACTTTCCCTGTCTGCCCAAAGGACTCCCGAACTGTGCACATTGGAACAAGTGACTATACAACCTCTGGAACAAGCTCAAGTGGCTCTGATAAACCCATCATCTTCCCAAGGGGCTACAGGACATTTTCTATGTGCCCAAGATGCTTTAGAACAATTGTCACCTAGTGTAGGAGCTCTTAAATATTCCCCAACTCATCCGGGGACTCATGGATGTTTGACATCTACTCAGGAGGCTCTTAAAATTTCACCATCTAACTTTGGAGCTGTGGAAAATTCTCCTTTTGCCACGGGTTGTGTGGAATCCTCTCCATCTATTCCAAAGGCTCTTGGACATATGCTCTCTGACAACAAGGCTGAAATACTTTCTGTATCTGCACAGGAGTCTCTGGGTAATTCACTGTCTACCCAAGAGACTCAAGAACATTTAGCATCTTCACTAGGGAATCTAAAACCTTGCCAGTCTGCCAAGGAGAGACTCAGAAATTTGACAACTTCACAAATTGTTCTGGAATGTGCTCCAAGTATTTCAGGGACTCTAGGAGCTTTGCCATCTGCTCCAGGGTATATGGGATTTTCCTCATTAGCAAATGATACACCAGAGCACTCACAACATGCTGAAGGGAATGTGGAATCTTCTTCCTCTACCACAGGGTCTCTAGGACCTGTGGCATTTGCCCAAGAGTCTTTGGAAAATTCGTTATCTGGACAAGGGATTATAGAAATGTTGTCACTGTCCCAAGGGGAAATGGCCCCTAACCTTTCCACCCAAGGGGCTGTGGAACTGTCCATGTCTACAAAAGGGAGAGAAGAAAATGTATCATTTCCTGAAAGGCCAGTGAAACCTCCTACTTCTTTACAGGAAGCTTCAAGACCTTCTCCATTGATCCAAGGCCCTCACCAACATTTGCTGTCTGCCCTAGGGCCTCTGGGACCTTCCCAATCTGACGCTGGCATTCCAGGACCTTCATCAACTCCAGAAGCTGCAGGAAACTCAACAAGTGCACTAGGTTCAATCTTGCCCATCTACCCTAAAAACTCTAGATCATTTGCACTCTGCTGAAGGACCCGTTGATCTGCCCATATCAGAAAAAGGAGTGTTGGATCCTTTACCATCTACCCAAGGGGCTGTAGGACATTTGGTAGCTTCTCCAGGGCCAATGGAACCATCAGAATTAGAACAAAAAATGCTTGAGCATCTGTCATATGTGGGAAATGATGGACAATTTTCTCCATCTGACACAGTAGCCAAAGCTACTTCTTCTGTTCCACATTCACTTTTTGCCACAGAGGCTTTGCGATTTTCCTCATCTGGTCAGGGATCCCACAGGTCTTTGTTGTCTTCCAGAGAAAGTATAAAAGACTCACCCTCCTGACTGGGTGCACAGGAACCTCCCCCATCTACTTAACAGGCCCTTGAACCTTTGGTAACTATCCAAGGGCCTGTGCAAATTTACACACCTGCCAAACAGGCTCTGTGTTTTTTTGCCATCTACACTAGGGGATGCACCACATTCCACTTCTTCCAGAGGGGTTCCAAGAAGATCCCAGCCTGTTCAAAATGTTCTTGGTCATTGGTCAACTAGAGGAGATGTTGTGGAGTCCTCTCTATCTACTCTAGTAACTACAGATATATCTCCATTTGCTGCAGGGCCTTCAGAACTTTCCTCATTACAAAATCCAACTGGAGCCCCTTCCCCTTCTCACCAAGAGGTAATGAGATCTTTTCTATCTGAACAAGAAACTTTTCGAACATCTCTTCTGCTCCATGTTCTCTAGGACCACTGGCATCTACAGTAGTGGCTGGGGGACCTTACCTATCTGGAGATGGTACTATCCAGCTGTCTGCATCTGTGCCAGGAACCAAAGCATGTTTGCCATCGTCCCCTCAGTCTTCAGCATCTATACATTATGACCAAATAAAGGTGGGACTTTTGCAATCTCCATCTGGAGATCTTGGACCGTCTCTGTCTGATCAAAGGGCACTGGGAATGACTAAGTCTACAGAAGGGGCTCTAGAAAATTTACCACCAGATCAAGGGGCTATGAAACTTCCACCTTGTTCCCAGGTGGATAATAAGTCTTCTTTATTTGGTCAAGATTATCTACCACATTCACCATGTGTCACAGAGGCTTTGGGATCTTCTCTGTCTGATCAGGTAATTGAAGAATCTTTGTTATCCCCATCAGATGGTATAAAAAATCCAACATCTGCTCCAGGTGCTCAGGTGCAGCAACCTTCTATATCTACCCCAGGGCCTCAAGACACTTTGCTAACTACACCAGAGCCTCTGATACATTTCATATCAATCTGTGATACTCTGTGTCATTTTCCACCCACCATAGAGTCTCTCGAGCTTTCCACATCATCCCCAGAGTGTCTGGGACCATCCCAATCTGCCCAGGGGGAGCTAGGATATTTGTCAACTATAAGGCAGGCTGTAGAACATTCTCGAGCAGCCTCACAAACTACATGAACACTGTCCTCACCACAAGGGTGTGGAGGGCATTCATCATCTGCCCCAAGTACTCAGGAACCTTCTAAATCTGGCCCAAGAGATCTGGCTTCTTTGCTTTCTTTCCAAGGGCCTCAGAAACCCTCCATATTGACTCAAGGGATACTGGATACTTCCACACCTACCCATGAGTCTCCAGAATATTCTGAAGCTTCCCAAGGTGTTTTGGGAACTCACCATTCTTCCCAGAGGATTCATGGATGTATATTACCTGTGGTAAAGCCAGTGGAAGCTTTTAGATCAGTTTCAGGAACTACAGTAACTTCACCATCTGCTCCACGGCCTCTGAAACTTTCTACATTATTACAAGTGACTTCAGCAACTTCTCTAACTGACCAAGGAATACTGGGACCTAGCCTCCCTTCACACAGGACTCTAGAGATGTCACCATTGGCACAAGCATCCCTAGAAACTTTGTCATCTGCTCAAGGGGATGGAAGAAATTATCAATTAGAAAAAGATAGTGTGGGACAGTCTATATCAGTACAGGAGATTTTAGGATCATCACCATGTACCACAGGGTCTCTAGCATCTACTCCATGTGTCCATAGAGTGACAGAAATGATGCCATCTACCCTAGAGGCTGCAAAACATTCCCTGTCTCCTAGAGAAGCTACGGGACTGCCCATATCTGCAACTGGGACACTAGAAAATTTGCCATCTGGTCAAGGACCTAGAAAACAGTCAAATTCTTTTGAGGAGGCTTCTAGACATTCTCTGTTTATCCAAGTTCATCTGAAACATTCCCAATCTGCTGCAGAGGCTATGAGACTTTCTTCTAACGAGGGAATTAAAAATCCTTTGTTATCTTCCCCAGGGACTCTGAAACCTTCATCATCTACACCAGATGCTCAGAAACCTCTGAAAACTACTCTAGGGACTCTCCCAGATCTGATATCTAATCAAGGGCCTCAGGAACATTCTATGTCTGTCCAGGGTACACTGGGATCTTTCTCATCTACCAAATGGTCTCTAGAACATTCAGCAACTTCCCCTTTGATTCTGGGGCCACCAGCATCTTTCCAAAATAAGCTATGGCATTTGTCTTGCATGGGAGAATCTACAGATACGTTGCCATCTGCTCAAGGGACCACAGGGCCTTTGCTATTCCTCTCAGTGACTACAGGATGTTTACAACACGACCAAGGACCTCAGGAATCTTCCTTATCAGTCTCAAGGGATGTAGTACATTTGCTATCTTCCCAACTTTGCACATCTGCTCATGGAACTCTAGGTCGTTTGCCATATATTCAACAGTCTCTACAACATTCAGCACCTTCCCAAGAGATTCTGGGACCACTCATGTCTGCCCAGTGCATAGGCATTTGTCTTCTGTCCCAGATGTTTTGGGAATGTCTCCCTGTATCCCAACCACTACAAACTCATTGCCACCTGCTCTGATGACTCCTGGACTTTCCTCACTAACACAAGCAAGTCCATTCCCTTCCCCATCTTGGCAAAAAGATGATGGATCTTGCCTATACTCATAGGGGACTCTGGAACTGAAAACATCAGCACGAGGCTCTCAAGAACCTTCACCATCTTTTCAGGTGCCTGAGCAAGCTTCTATTCATGCAAAAGCCACTTTGGAACAGCCCAGGTCTGCACAGGGTACTGAAGAACAATCAGCTTCTACCTCAGGCACTCTGGGATCTAATCAGAGTGCCCAGAAGGAACTAGTTGTTTGTCCACATGCCCAAGTGCCTCTGGTAATTTCTATATCTGCACAAGGAACTCTAGGATCTTGTTCATCTGCCCAAGAGGCTCTGGGGCTTTCCCTACATTTCCAAGGGTCTCTAAAAATATCCACATCCACACAAGGAACTGTAGGAACTGTNCCATCTTCTCAAAGGGCTTTGAAACATCCAACTTCTTCCAAGGAGGTTCCAAGATTTTCTCCATCTGCCCAATATAATGTACAAAGTTCAGCACCTCCCCCAAGGGCTACAGGACCTTTCCTACATAGCCAGAAAACTCAAGGATCTTTTTTGTCTTCACCAGAGGATGTAGAACACTCACCATCTGCACCAGGTGCTCAGGAACATCCTCTATCTGTTCCAGGGACTCTAGAAACTGTGCTGTCTTCTTAAGGGACTAAGTGACTTTAAACAACTGCAGAGGGGACTTTGCCTGTGCAAAGTTCTTTTTCATCCTTCCAAAGGACTCTAGAATCTTCAGTACATTCCTCTCCATCTGTCCAAGGTCCTAGAGAGCCTTCACCATTTAACTAAGTGCGTAGAGGACCTTCATCACATGCCCCAGGTGATTCAGGATCTCTGCTCTCTGCTCATTGGCCTCTAGAACTTAGTATATCTTCCCAGAGTTCTCTGAGCCCTTCAGTATCTTCCAAAGGAACTGTAGAGTCCTTGTTGTCTTCTGCAGACAACCTAGGAAAACTTCAATCTACACAGAGGTGTCATGGGCAATTGCCACATGGAGGATATACTTTGGGAACTTCACCTACTCTAGGGACTTCCGTGCATCTACCTTGTTCTCCAAAGCCCCTGGGACTTTCCTCTTTAGAACAAAGAAGTGAAGCTACTTCTTATTGTGCTCAAGGAGCTGCGGCTTCCTGCCTATCTACACAAGGGTCTATAGGACTGTCCACAGCTACAGAAAGAACTCTAGGATATCCTCCATCTTCTCAAGGGCTTTCAAGCACTTCCTCAAATACACAAGGTACAGGCTAAGAGTCTACCTCTGCACAGGGCACAGTAGCACATTTACCATCTATGCCAATGTCTCAGGGATATTCTCACCATGTCCAAAAGATGGTAGGAACTTTGAAATCTGCCCAAGAGTCTCCGAGAATTTCTATAACTGCACAAGGGTCTCTAGAACCTTTGCCATCTCCCCGGGGAGATTCCAGGATATTCATCATCTGCACCAGGTGCATGTAAAATTTCTACAGCTACCACAAGACATGTGGTATCTGATGAAGGGACTCTGAAACTTTCCATAACTACCCAGGCAAACTTGAGTCCTTTCCTTTCTTCCCAAGCCTTTGGGTTCCGTCCCTGTCTGTTGAAGGGCTTTGGATCTCTCCACACATACACAAGGTAGACTAGGACCTTCTGTTTCTTCCCAACGACCTCTTGCGTCTTTGAAGTCTGCCAAACGGGTTCAACAAAAAGATCCATCAGCTGCAGACTCTTCAGAAATTTCTTCCAAAGGGCACATAGTCATTTCTTCATCTACACAAGGGACTCTAGGACATACAGCATCTACCCTGGAGCCTTTGGTCATTTCCTTATCTGTTCAAGTAAGTTCAGGACCTTTGTTATCTTTCCAAGAATCTGGAGGACCTTGTCTGTCTTCACAGGGAACTTGAAGTTTCTACATGTACGTGTGGTGATCTAAGGATATCCAATTCTCCAATAGGGGATTTGGGAACTTTGCCATCTCCGCCAGTGACTCTAAGATCTTCTCCAACTGCCCAAGTGGATTTAGGAATGTCTCCACCTGTACCATTGACTATAAGACCTCCCCTGTCTTCCCAGGGTGTTCTTGGAACATTGACGCCTGCCCAAGGGGATATGAAACTTTCACGAGCCAGCCAGGGAAATACAGAACCTTTGCCATATGCCCAAGACAATGTGAGAATCAAGTCTCCTTCCCTGGTCACTTGTGGATCTTCCCAATTTTCCCAGGGGAAAGAGTCTCTAGGACATTCATTATTTGAACAAGAGTCGCCAGAAACCTCCACATCTTCCCAACCAGTGCTAGGCCCTTCTTATGACCAAGGGGCTGTAACACAGTTCCCATCTGTCCCAGGAGATAGATTTTGTCACTCTTGCCAGGGAATACTATGAACTTTGTCATCTTCCCCCATTAGTCTAGAAGCATCATCTTCTGTCCAGAGAACTGTAGATGCTTCATTAGATGTGCAAGGTGCTCTACCACTTCAGCCTCATTCCCCAGGTTATCTGGGACCTTCCCAATGTAATTCAAAGACATCCGAAACTTCGCCATCTCCCCAAATGGTTTTCAAATTTTCAGAATCTTCATCAGGGACTCTAAGAACTTTGCCACCTCTCCCAGGAACTCTGGGACATTCAATATCTGCCCAAGGTTCTGTGTGCCCTTGTGATTCTGACCAACTGATTCAGGAATTATCAACATCAATATCAGCACAAGAATATTTAGGACACTCAAAACCTGATCAAGGGTCTCCAGAAACTTCCACATCTTCCCAAGAAGATCTTGGCCCTTCTTTAGCTCAAGAGGCTTTAGCACATTCATCATCTGCTTCAGGAGATTGGAGAATTTCTCAGTCTTCCGAAGGTACTCTAGGAACATCACAATCTACCCAAGTTGCTAGAGAAACAATATTATCTGTCCAAGAGACTCCAGAAATTTCCACATCTTCCCAAGGGGATCTTAGTCCTTCTTTACCCAAGAGACTTTAGCACATTCATTATGTTCTCCAGGAGATTATGGACTTTCTCAATCTTCAGAAGTTACTCTAGGAACACCACCATCTACACAAGGTGCTAGAGAATACCACCATCTGGTCAATATTCTATAGATTCTGTACCATCTACTCAAAGTGTGTTAGGAATTCAGGCTTCTTTGGAGGGGTCTCTGGGTCCTTCCCAATTTAGACTATAGACATCAGAACCTTGCCATCTTACCAAGAGCTTTATAAGAATTTAGAATCTGTCTCTAGGTATCTAGAAACTTTGGTCTCTGTCCTAGAGCCACTGAGACTTTCACTATCTGTCCCATGTGGTTTGGTCTCTTCTGTATCTGACAGAGTGATATTGGGATCACCAACATTTCCCCAGGGAACTCTGGAACATTCTCCATCTGACCAAGGGCCTGTTAAATCTGCCTCATCTCAATGGGGCCTATAAGACCTTCACTAACAGACCAATGTTTACAGAAAGTGTGTTTGAGTGAAAGTGTGACTCTACAAGATTCACCACCTCAGCAAATCTATTTAGGAAATGCATTGTCTTTACAAGGGGCTCTGGGAATGTCCACATCAGCACAAAAATCTCTTGGACATTCATCATCTGCTCAAGCATCTCCAGATACCTCTTTGTCATCCCAAGAGGCTCCAGGTCCTTGTTTGGACCAAGGGCCTTTAGGACAGTCATCATCTCATCCAGGAGATCTTGGACTTTCTGAATCCACCCAGGGGACACTAGGAACATTGCCGTGTACCCAAAGTACTCTAGACATACCATCTTCTACTCACGGAATTATAGAAATTTCACCACATTCCCAAAATTCTCTAGGAATTCCTCTTCCTTTTGTGCAGACTCTGAAACCTTCCCCACTTACTCCAGAGACAATACAAACTTTGACATCTACGAAAGAGGTTTGTAAAACTTCAGAATCAATGCCAGGCACTCTAGAATCTTTTCCATCTGTGCTAGGGGCTCTGGGAATTTTGAAAACTAACCAAGGTGCTCTGGACCCTTTGGTATCTGATCAAGGAAACCTGTGACCATCAACATCTCTCCATGATACTCTGGAAACCTTCAAACCAGTTCAAGGGCCTCTAGCACCTATGCCATCTACCCAAGAAGCTGTGGGACTTTGCATTTCAACAGAGTTTCTGGGACTGACCATTTGTGCACCTGACAACTTCATTCCTATTCCTTCTCATGAAGACTGCCCATGACATTCCTCTTATCCAAAAATAAGCCCCAGACATTCCAATTCTACCAAAAATGCATCAAAACATGTCCCATTTCCTGAAGGGGATATCAGATATTCCCTTTCAGAACTTGATGGGTTCAGATCTATAACTTCTGCCGAAGGTAGGCTCACATCTTCAATGTATGCCCAAAAGGACCCAAGTCTTACATCTAATCCTCAGGGGAGCATTCCACCTATAGCATCATCAGAATTGAGCTTCAGATCTAGTTCCCCTACTAAAGAAGATCTCAGATGTTCTCCCTCCCAGAGAGGTGGCTCCAGACATTCTCAACTGAAGAAAACAAAATCGAGACATGCTTCTAAACAAGCAGACCTCAAATCTGTCCCATCAGAATATGGGGGCATGAAAGTTCACCATTCTTTCAAAAAAGGAGGCAAAACTTCCACTTCTGACAAATGGGCTGTAAGGCTTAAAACTGAGCCCAAAGAGAGCCTCATCACTTCTCTTTCTGACAAGGGAGACTGCAGATCCTCCTGATCTCATGAGGAGGGCCACAGAAGTTCTCCATCTTCCCAAGGTGTCTCTAGACATTCCAAATCTACCAAAACCAAACTGGAAAAGGCCCCCTCTGACAAAGCAGATGTTCATGCCTCCCGTTCAGAATACAATGGCTGTAAGCAATCCTCGTTGTTAAAAAGAGGGCCCAGATATTCTTTGTCTGCCAAAAGAGACCAAAAACCAAAACCTACTCCCCAAGAGAACATAGAACCGTTCATCTCTACAGAAGGGAGCATGGGAACTATTCCTCCTCCTGAAGAGAACCTCAGACATTCCACCTCTCCCCATGGGACTTCCAGCCACACTACTTCTAATTCTACCAGGACAAGACTCAAATATTCACCTTATACTCAAGAAGCCATCAAAACTTCCCCTGCATCCTAGGAATGCTGCAACTCATCTACAGATGGTGACAGTCCCAATGGTAGTGTCACACCTTCCTCATCACATGTAATCAATGATGTCAGACACCCTATTTCTACCAAGGAGGGCTTAAGATATTCCCTTTCTGTCTGAGAGGGACAGAAAACTTTAACTAGTGCCAGCAAGGGGCGAGGGGCTGTGCGTCCTGTCCAATGGGGACTCATGTATTCACCAGTTCCAAAATCAAGTGTCACATCGTTGCCTGTTGTTCAAGGGAAATTCAGACATACTCTATCTCTACCAGCGGATGTGAGATCTTCGCTCTATTACCAAAGGATAGGAACAACCTTCCCATATGAATATGGAGATCCCATATGTGACCCTTCTGTCCTAGGAGGCTACAGATATTCACATTCAATGTCAATCAATCTCAAAAGGATCCCATGGCAAAAATGGAGCTGGAGTTCTAACCTCTCCCCTCAAGGAGGTACCAGACCTTCTCAATGTGACCAAAGGGGCCTCAGACTATCCTATGGCCACCTGTTTCTGTCTGAAAAAGAGAGCCTCAAGCATAACCAATCTAACAAGATGAGACTCAGATGTGCTCCTTCTGACTAAAGGGAATTCAGAGATGTGCCCTCTGATCAAGAGTGGGCCAGAACTTCAACTTCTGCCTTAGGAAGCTCACAACATATTCCTTCTGCCCATGGAGGCTTCAGACCTTACAAGCCTGTCAAATTGAAGTTCTAAAGATATTCATCTCAAGAGGGGAGCCTGAGCCCTACTCTCTCTGACCATGGCACTTTCAGATCTTCTTATCCACAAGCCGGCCTCATATTTTCCCACTGTGAGCCCCACATGAACAATGGGAGTTTAGAACATTTCCTTGTCATCAAACATCTGTCAAACCTTTGACTTCCATTCCTGGCTACCTCAGATGTACACTGAGGCATCAGATAGGCCCATCTGATTATAAGCAAGGCAAGTGTTTCCCTTCTGATTAAGAATTGTTCACAGTTTCTACCTAGAACATGCTATACAATCTATTACTCATTAAGAACTGCATGTGCTTCTGCTGACTAATGTGGCCCTAGACTGATTTCATCTGACCTAGCGGGTGACAGATAAACTCTGTCTGCCTAAGAGGCTCTGAGTGTTTGTTATTTTAATCATCTGACTTCATGACCTCTGTGCAACAATAAAAGGACCTGATGCCTGAAATCCTAGAGCTTAAGAGTATCCAGCAGTGCCCTAAACCCAGGATATATGCGTTTAACTTGGTCAGCAGAAATGAAGAAGTCATGCCCTTCATGTTCAGAAGTAGATAGCTGAATTGGTCAGGAGACCTAGCTGGGAACTGCCTCCTAGCATGCTGGAGATTGATCACAATGCTGCCTGCCCTGCATGACATGGATGTTCTAGATTCCTATGAAGACTGGATAAGGAAATGTTCAGGCCTTCTCTAATACCCAAATTGACTCTTGATATGCCCCTGCTCCCCATGAGACTCTTTGACCTTTCTGCTTTCCCCAACATAGCATGAGACTTTCTGCCTCCAAAGAATGGTGTCCTCAAAATTCCCTGCTTGTCTGTGGGTGCCTCAAACATTCTCACTCTATACAAGTGTTCTCTGAATTGTGTTTCTGACAAAGGGGACTCAGATTTATTCCTTCAGAGCTAGGAGGACTCATACTCTCCCCAATTTCTGAAGTGGAGCTAAAATTGTTGTCAGGGGCTCATGGTGAGCTCAGATACAACATCTCTTCTGAACCAGGAAGCCAAATGCACTCCAGGATTCTCAAGCAGGTTTCAGACTTACCAACTCATAATCACAGGTTTTCAAACTGCTGTATGGACTAAGGGGGCTTCTGATCAGTCCTTGACAACCAGGGGCTCTCAGGTCTTCCCCAATGGCCCAGGTGGCCTCAGTCTTATCTGTCTAGAACTAAGGTAACTCACAACATTCACCAGTAACTCAATGGGATTTCAGATCCACCCCCTCAACACCAAAAGCTTCAGCTACTACCCAGTGTTCAGTGGACATTGATTGACACACCTTGCCTTTGAGAACCAGAGGATTTCAGACATTTACTAATTGACAAGTGGACCTCATACTTACCTCTTCAGAATAAGGGTGTCACACACATTCTTAATGACTGAAAGGGGCCTGACATATATAACTTGAGAAGCAGTGGCCTTAGACTTCTCTAGTGTCCCAACAAGGCCACAAATACAATCCCTTTAAATTCGATG
The DNA here is from genome assembly GCA_001675575.1 of Neotoma lepida. Lineage (NCBI taxonomy): Eukaryota > Metazoa > Chordata > Mammalia > Rodentia > Cricetidae > Neotoma > Neotoma lepida. The sequence continues at coordinate 305,581 of LZPO01066324.1, read as the reverse complement.
GGCCATAGAATTTCTGCAAAGCCACAATGGGACTTTAAAACTATCCTTCCAGAACCAGAACATCATGCCTCTAACTAATAACTCCATCAGGTCTTACATATGCCCCCTCAGAATTAAACTAACTCACTAATTCAGGGGACTTACAGCTCACTGGAACATTTTCGGAAGAGAGCCTTAGCCTTATTTCCTTCTCTTTGTGTTTATGGCCGACTCAGGTCTACCAAACCACTAAGAGAGACTAGAGCTTCTCTCTCAACCTGAGTGGATAGGAAACACACTTTTGACCACCAACGGAACCTCATGGAACTCTAGGTTGAAGTCACATGGCAGAAGAGTAAACATCTCAACTTGGATCCAAGGCCATCTATTTTCAAGCTACTCACCAGAAAGGTGACTGTCCTCCATGTCTGTACTGGTGCAGGTTACCCGAAGTTTTGGTAGGGAACAGACTCAGGGACTGTAACCCAATTGTCAGAAGAACCTTCTGATTGCTGTCAAGCCTCAAAAGGAGTCCTCAGAGATAAGGATTTTCTAGAGTTCACTGAAGACTTGGAGACTGACAAGGGAGTGCCTGGACCTTCCTCCTCTGGAGAAGGTAAGCAGGGACGTTCACCTCTGCTCAACAAGGTCTAGGATCAGTCTCCTTTCCCAAACATTATTTTTTGATCTGATAACTTGGACTTTAAAATTCACCCCTTGACCCAAAGAACCCTCAGAACAAGCACTCTGAGCAAGGGCACATGCGATATTTCACCTCTGACCAAGGGGCATTGGTCATTCTGGTTAGAGTTGACAGAAGAGCAGGGAAATCTGGAACCCATGTCACNTCCTTGAGTAAAATCNCCTGTCATGGTGTGGAANCATCAGTCCCACCCAGTTCTCATTGGCTGAACACAATTCTTAGGAGTCAACCATACTGGGGCTGCCACCCAAGCTGCTAATGAATCCTGGTATTGATGCTTGGTCTCCTGCAGA
>LZPO01066324.1:268883-289857 GCA_001675575.1 Neotoma lepida | reverse complement strand
CATTCCTTCACTCTGTACTCAGTGGAGCTTCAGATCTAGCCTCTGACCTTGGGAGGCCATAGAGCATCCCCTTTGTCTAAGGACACCTTGCATGTGACCCTTGAACTCATATTATCTTAGTGTCAATTCCTGTGAGCAAAATTCCTAGGCAAACACATTTGTAACCAACGGGACCTCACAAGATTCTAGGTTTAGATCAGAGAACAAAAAATAGAAAGCTAAAACTAATAGTCATGCTATCTGCCCAGAAGATGGTTGTCAGAAACGCAATGTTCCCATCTTTCATTGATGGATAAGCACAGATCAATACAACCTTGAGAAAGCATCAAATTCCAGACAACCACTCATCCTGTTGGAAGAGTGTTGTAATTGCTTCTTGTACTCTTCCCAACAGTCAATGTAATATATGGATCATGGGAGCTGGGAAGAACAGTTNGAAGCACNTGATGCAGAACCACACCATTCTCCCAGCACCCAAGGTAATCTAGGCCTTTCCCTTCTGCACAATGGGGTGATTGGATCTTGCTATTTGGTTAAACATGGCCGGGCACTTTCCGTCTAAGCAAGGCAGTTCAGAATGACGTCAGAAGTTTCCCCTCCGAATATGGGCTCCCCAAACTGTCCCTATTCTCAAGGCATCACACATCATGCCTTTTGATGAAGGGTTATCAGAACTTCCCCATGGTTAAAGTGGTCGCCAGGCCTTTCTGCTATTACAAGTAATATCCCAGGCCTTCCTTCTCTATACAAAGAGAGTCATAAGAATGACAGGCTTTTACTATAGCAATCTCAGAATTTCAATCTTTTTCAAGGGCCCAGGATCATAGGGTTCTCAAAGCAACCCCCATGTGCATGTGGTCCTCAAAATTATCCCTCTACTGGAGGGCATTAGATTTTTTCTAACATTGATCACTAGGAAAATACATGTGTGACCCAACGGATTTCACTTTGCTCTTCTTTGAGTTGACAAATCCTGAAACTTAGGTCATCTGTCCTTCATTCTAGTCACTAAATGGAAGAGGTCGCATCCTTCATGCACATACCACTGTAGCTGATGATAAGCTTCAAGAGGACTTAGAGCCTGAGGCTGCCAATCATGACTGATGAATAATGCTCAGATTGCTGCCAGGCCTGCCACAAGTGAGCCTGAAGATGTGAATCTTCTAAACTGTGATGAAGTCTTTCCTCCACTGCGCAAGGTAGGCCAGGACACTCCCTTCTCCCTACGTAGTTTGTGACTTTGCTGCTCTCCTTACATCTGCTTTAGTCTTCCACTCCTAAACACCATCAATTTCTGCCCATTAGACATCAAATGCACACTCTGTAACCAAGAGGGCCTGATATTTAATCTGCATGACTAAGCAGACTAGAGATTGTCTCTACCTGCCCAAGGCCCATAGGCTTTCCACTTCCAGTAAAAAAAGGACCTCAAGATTTGCTCTCTGACCAAGGATTCAATCATTCCTTTGTGAAGGAGGTCTCAGACCTTCCATTTCTGCTTATATATGTCTCACCTCCAACACCTCATCTGAAAGAGACATCAGGACTATTCCTTTTGTTTCAGTGTCCCTCAAATTCTCACTCTTTTTCCAAGAGGTCTGAAAATATTTTTCTTTCATAGAAGGTATTCATATCCTCTTCCTCTGCATGTGGGAGCCACAGACAGCCCACTTCTACTCTTAAAGACTTAGTATTTTCCCCTGTATTTAGGGGGAGAAGAAGTTTTCACCCAATCCTCAAGTTGGCTGGAAAGTGTCATTTTCACAAGGGGGATTTAAGCCCACCAGCTCTTGTAAGTGGTCCATATATCTTGTTTTATGGGCTATGTATGCCTGCTATATTCCCAGCTGTCTAGGATTGCATCCAACTTTCCCCTTGTTATGCAAATCACAGACATGACCACTATGAACAAAGGGGCCTTGGGCTTACCTCATCTGACCAAAGGCTTCTTAGACTGAGGATAACCATCCAACTTGTTGGAAATGAATTCAATGATTGCTGCCTGACCTTCCACACAGCCCACAAAAGATATGGATAGTCTAAACACTGAAAAATAGTTGGAAGATGACCGGGAAGTTCCCTACATTCCTCTGCTCCACAAGGTATTTCCTTTATGCCTAATGGGAAATGTTCTTTCCTATTTCATTGAACATAGCCAGAGATTTTACCCCTCTGACAAATAAATACAGACCTTCACCTTTGCTCTCAGAAATACCACTTTTGACCAGGGTTCATCAACATTTCCCCTTGCTCCCATGGAGTCTGCCATATTACTTCTTTGATGAAGCCCATAATAGTCCTTCCATTTCTGTTCAAAGTGCCAACGTCCTTCCCCTCTCTTACATATGGAGATTTAGACATTCACATCAATAAAGAGTGCCTCAGACCTGCCTTGTGTGATCAAGGAAATCCCACATATTCCCCATCTCCCCAGTGGATTTCATACACACAACTTCTAATTTGGGTGGTCTGGAAAGAACTATTCTGACCCAAGAAATCTCAGAATACTTTGGTCTGAGGTCCCAGAACATAAGAGCAGCAAGATGAGGGTAACTCGGACTATTCTCTTCATTCTGGTCCTTAGACAGAAAACTCCTGTCCTACATGTAGATGAATGTGTGAATGGATATATACTAGATGAAAACATTCATCCAGAGACCACTGCCATGCATCCCCTTAGAAGACTTCTAAGACTGTTGACATGCCTGACGTGGACATTCAGAAGATGTTTAATCTAGATTGTGATTTCAAGTTTGGTGCTGATGAAGGAGTGAGTGCCTGGAACTTCCTATAATTCTCAAAGTATCATTCATCCTTCAGCTTCTGCCCAATAGGGCAGCAGACATATGACCAAGAGAGTTTGAGACTATTCCATCCATTCCTGGGGAGTGCCTATCTCATCCTTATATGTTAGAGGGTCTAGGATCTTTCATCTGCTCCCAAACTGATAGGAGAAATTCCTCTTCTGCCCACTGGGAAATTATATATGCCCCACCTACCCAAAGAAGTCTGAGAGTATCTTGTCTTACTGAAGTGGCTTTTAGACTCTCCCCTCTCCCCCAAGTACACCCCAACTATTTGCCTTCTGACCAAATGGTTCTCAGACCTGCCTGTTCTAATATAGAGCTCCGGTCCACCAATGTCCAAAGGATTCTCAGACCTGAACTTGCCCCTGTGGGAGTGGACTTACTAGGTCTATGTAATTGGGTCACAGATCATTCTATTGTAATCAAAGGAATTTCTATCTACTGCCTCTCTTTTACCAGGGTGCCTCAGATCTTCTCTTTCTGCCCAAGTTATCCTCAGTAATGCCCTTCTACCCAAGGAGGGCCTCACCTTGTTTTCCTCTGATTCAGGAGCCTCAGACATTCCCCACACAAATGTGGGGTCCTAGGACATTTTTTTCTTTACCTGGTGACTTCTCCAGACCAAATAGTCTTATATTATCAGAGCCCAAGAGTAGCAAGTAGAGTCTAGAACAAAAGCCCACTGCCTTAAGGCAGAAAACAATATAGTGTGGCCTCTATCTTTCATACCTACACCTGAGCAGCTGAACATACTCTTGAATCTGCTTGAGACTATCATGCAGAATTTTGGACAAAATCTCACTGCCACACATTCACTACAGTGGACAAATGTTTGGGTCTCCAATGAACATCATGAAGCTGATAAGGTAGTACCTGGAATGTGCTCCACTACATGAGGTGAGCTGGGACCTTGATCTCATGTCAAGGAATGGGTATGCACATTTCCACCTCTACCCAGCCCAACATGCTTGTCTATCTCTATAAAGAGGCCTCAGATTTCTACTCTCTCTCCAAGAGGCCTTCAAACATTTCCACTATGACCCTGGTGGCCTTGGATTTTCTCCAGGGCTCTTAAGTTCTCATTTCTTCTCCATGCCTCTTGGCAAGCCTCTTATCTGTCGCCTCTGTCCCATTGATCCCTAGTCATATATCTCTGATTAGTGTTTTGGTGGCATTCAAGGACTGAATCCGAGGCCACCAATAGTGCTCCCACTGATCAACCATTTCTCACATATACTCTTTCTGACTATTGGAGTATCCAACTCCACCTCCGGCCAACAGAACTTCAGACCTTCCTTTCTTATTATGTAAGATGTCTATACTAACATCTTATCCAAAAGGCCTCTGGTTTTACCTTCTGACTAAGCAGTTGTACAACGTTCCCACTCTGCTTGAAGAGACATCACATTTACATAATGTGGACAAAGAGGCCTTGGACATTTGCAAGCTCATCAATATAACATTCCTCCCCTCAGATTTGAGGTCTCAGAGCTCAAGAGTAGCAAGGAGAGGCTGGAACATAAGTCATCAGTGTTCAGGGCATTCATCAGATCAGAAATGGAATGGTCCCAACCATAGTGTCCAGACCTGGATGGCTGAACACCAACCTGTGAGACTGACAGAGCCACAGACACCAGCCACACCCTTAGAACAGTGTTCAAATTACTGCATATCCTCCCAAAGATGCCACAGATGATATGATTACTTTGTTGTTGTTGTTTTGATTGTTATTGTTCTCTTCTTGGTGTTGTTCTTTTCTTTTAAGTTTAGAAGAGGACATCTTGATATTTTCTTTTTATGTTAATCACCTACTGGCATTAATATCCAGCCACCAATGCTTAAATCCTTCACATGTTCTACTCTATTTGGAAATCACAATGTATGTATATCTTCCACCATTTCTTTTAAAGACATACCACTATGTAATTTCATTTTACAAATGTAATCATTTTAACCAACATTCAGTATGAATATACATTTTATGTGCAAAACTGTTTCTTGTGATGTGTTAAGTTTTCCTAATGATAATTTCTTTTAAAAAATAAATTTAATCTTATTTACTTTACATCCCAGCCATAGCCTCCCCTCCCAGTCTTCCCCCACCACCCTCTGTTCCAACCCCTCAATCCTCTCTTCCTCTGTTTCTGTGCAGGAAAGGCCAGGTCTCCTATGGATATCAACAAAACATTGCATACCAAGTTGCAGTAAGTCTAAGCACCTCCCCATGCACCAAGGCTGGGCAAGGTGACCCAGAATGAAGAGCTGGTTTCCAAAAGCCTGTCAAAGTGTTAGAGATAGCCCCTGTTCCTACAGTCAAGAGTCCCACAATAGGACCAAGCTACACAACTGTAACACATATGCAGAGAAATTTTCATTTGATGTCACTTGAAAGATCCGTTCTTACTGATGTGTCTTAAAAAGATGGATCTTAGAGCAGAGGGTGTATTACTTAATATCTTCAGCAGCATAAATACCTTCAGGATCCCTGCTGTCTAGTTGAGTATAAGTACCAATTAGAAGTACCCAGTAATAACTGAAGCAATAACAAAGTATAAGGAAGAGTATTGGGGAATATTATTTTAAGGTGTGCTACTTTTGTTCATCTTGCATTTGTTTAACTCTGTGAAGCTGTGTTACTTGTCTGTCTAAAACACCCGATGGTCTAATAAAGAGCTGAATGGTCAATGGCAAGGCAGGAGAAAGGGTAGGCAGGGCTGGCAGGCAGAGAGAATAAATAGAAGAAGTTTGGGAGAAGAGAAAAAGAAGTAGCCAGAGAAGGATGAGGACTCCAGAGGCCAGCCACCCAGCTACACAGCAAGCCATGGAGTAAGAGTAAGATTTATAGAAGTAAGAAAAGGAAAAAACTCAGAGGCAAAAGATAGATGGGATAATTTAAGAAAAGCTGGCAAGGAACAACACAAGCTGATGTTGGGCATTTATAATTAAGAATAAGCCTCTGTGTTATTTATTTGGAAGCTGGGTGGTGAGCCTTCTCAAAAGGGCAAAAACAAACAACAAGAAAAGAGTTTCCGGGTATAAGTACCTGAAAATATCCAGAAACAAAGGAATTCCCAGTTACTACTCAAATCTATGTATATCAAATGGACATTGAACAAGAAATTCAGTGTTTTTATAGTTTGAATGTCCAATCTTTATGTATTTTTTAGTTGAACAGTTCTTTTTTAAATTTATTTTTATTAATTAGTTAAATTTTTTCTAGCCTGATCACAGTTTCCTCTTCTTCCCTCCTCTCCTCCCAGTTCCTCAACCCAAACTTTCCTCTTTCCCCCATCCACTCCTTCTCCTTTCTCTTCAGAAAAGGGCAAGCCTCCCAAATTGGAGGTAGTAAACTATGCTCAGTGTGGGTATGAGAAGTAAGGACACCATGATTTAGTGTTTATCATTACATCTATCTATCTGTCTCTCTGTCATCTATCATGTATGTATGTACGTACGTGTGTATGTATGTGTATATGTATGCTTCTGTCTCTGTCTGTCATCTATCATGTATGTATGTGTATGTATGTATATATGTATGCTTCTATCTCTATCTCTCTATCTCTTTATCTATCTCTCTCTATCTATCTATCATCTATCTATCTATCTATCTATCTATCTATCTATCTATCTATCTATCTATCTATCTAGTGTGTTGGTGCGGTGTGCATGTGCCATGACATACATATGGAAGTGAGAAGTACATGTTGTGATGTGTTGCCTTTCTTCTACCATGTGCATCTTGGGGTTCTAACACAGTTTATCTGGAATAGCTACAATTACCACTGAGACAAATCACCAGTTTTATTGCTGTGTTTGAAAGGTTACTTAAAGGATTATTTAAACTCTTATTTTCAATTGTACATGATATCAACATCATTGCCTCTGTTATTTATTGAAGAGTATTATTAAATTCATATGTAAGAAATTTGATTGAAAATGCTGTAGTATGGGAAGTAGGGCCTAACTGGAGGGGAGAGGGTTATAAAGACACACTTTTAAGAGTGAATTAATATTGTCATCAATGGAGTGAGTTCTGTTGCAGTGCAATTCCCCTTTTGCTTTCTGTCTCACTCTTTTGCCCTTCTGTTTTTTCTGTCTCACTCTTTTGCCCTCCTGTTTTCTACAGCAGCCTTTTCCAGGATACTGGCTTCTAGTTCTGGTTTTGAACATTTTTATTAAGTTTGTTTCCAGATAGTTTTGCTTCTGTAAACAATACATGCTGGCCACTCTCACCCTCCAGCTCCTTAAGACACCCCATTCACTCAGCCTCCCCATGATCTTATAACACATTCATGATTATCATTGTTTTGTGACTCACTGAAATTAACCAGGGCTTTCTGTGTGACCACGGGTTTATACCTATCTGTCACAGCCTGGTGGGCTCAGCAGTTTGTACACAACTGAAGACAGTGGTTCCTCCTACCCAGAATCCTCAAAATCCAGTACTTCAGAGGTAAAATTTGGGGTCCCAGTAGCCACTCTGCCATGCTTAAGCTATTATTGGTGCTTCTTTTCTATGATCCCAGTGCAGTCAATAGAGTTGCGAGTAAATTCAATTGTTGTATTGAGACTAGAAAATGGTTCTTTTTTCATAGCATTTCACCNTATCCTCTGGCTTTTACATGCTTCTGGCCCTTCCTCCCATAATGTTCCCTGAGATTAGAAAGGTGTTGTAAATACCTTATTTAGAAACAAGCCCAATATCTTAGCTTTTCCTCTACAACTTGGGCAGCATTTTCTGATTAAGAAATCCTTTCTGATTAATGTCAGCCCTTTCTGGTGAAAACTGGAAGCAACTTTCCTCTCTGGGTACGATCATAGAAATGTAGAAGACAATTTGCTTTAGGGTGGAACTGGCTTAAGCCTTCATGAGGGCAGGATGAGCTTTTGGGCTTTGAGACCAAGTGGAACAATGGTGACGTAGAAGCACTGAGCAGAAACAGAGGACAGGGTTGGCAGGTAGAGCTCTTGGTGTGGTGGAAAACTCTTGGATAAGAGAAAGAACAGGTCTGGCCAGGGTCTCAGAAGGGATGGGCAGAACTGACTGGGGGCAAAGATACTGTGTGCAGCTATCACGAGGAGGAATCAGAAGTATGATTTGACAGTCAAAGTCTTGGTAGGAGAGGGGTAAGTTAACTCTCCAGGGCTGAGGGACTACTGGATGCTGTGCAGAATCCCTTATGTGAAACAGGGGCCAGGAAGATCTGAGTCTTTGTGTGACTAGGGTTGTCATGAGGGCCTAGGGAACCCAATGCTCAAGATAGGGACATTCAATGCTGCCAAGAAGATGTGGTGGCTGAGGTGGCAGTATCCGGTCCTTGCAATGTACAAAATGGTCAGAGACATTCCCATTGGGCCCAGAGGCTATGGAAATTTCTGATTTTGCACACCATAGTCAGGAAGTTTCCACTCTCATTAAAGGGATTTAGATCTAAACCTTTGCCCACAGAAATCAGAGTTTCACCATGTGACAGAGAGGCCATAAAACTTTTCATTTTTCCTAAGGGGCCTCTAATGTTTCCTCTTTGAAGAAAAGGGTGCTATACCTTTCTTCTTGCCCTTAGGGCTCTGTGACCTGCCCCTTCTACTCAGGATGTGCTTAGATAATCCTCTTACTTGACTTGGCCTTCTTACATCCCCCATCTTCTTAAAAGGCCATCAGACTCCCACCTCTGACTGGAAAGTGAAGGTCCCCTGCTTACCTGTGCATGAGGGATAGGTCTGAGTCCTCCTTGGTATGAGGAGGAAGAAGAATGAGTAACCCCCATCACACTGTGGCCTCAGATCTTCCTTGTCGGACCCAAAGGAACTAAAGCTTCCTTTAGTATTAAAGGGTGTCAATGACTATACCCTTTTAAAAAGTTTGATTCAACCTGGGTCTTCTGTACAGTGAGCTTTCCATAATCCTTCTGAATCCATGGCCCCATAAACTGGCCCTTGTTCCTAAGATTTTTCCTTTGTACCTATGGAGCTTCATGTGCATCCTCTCCGATGAGGGGGTCTATTGAACTAGACGTCTTTTAAGAAGTAGCCCTAAGATCTTGTGTCTCCCATAAGGGTAGGTTTTAGAACCAATGTAACCTCAAACTTTCCCATGTTACTAACAGGTGATGCAGAAAATCCACCTCAGTGCAATATGGACTCTGTGATTATCCCTGTGGTTATAAGAGCCCCATGAATCATCCCAGGCCATGAAGATCCTCAGGCAGTCCTCTTCTGCTCCAGGAATCTTATCTTTTTTTGCCAAAGAAATTTCAGAAATAACCCTGATGGCCAAGGTTCCACAGATATTTCCCAGCTATGCATGGAGTTTCATACATAATCCCTATGGACAAGGAGGTCTAAGATTTTCTTCCTGTGACTACAGAGACCTGAAATATTCTATTCTGACAAACAAATCTTGGGCCACACTGGTTAGAGGTCTTTGGTGCCAAGTTTATTTTCTGTAAATAGTGGGAAATATAATCATAAAATGCAGTGTTCAAGAGTCTGCTTATCTCTGATGAGTCCATTCCATGACCCACAGAGGTGATTGACACCTCAAGGGATTGAGCCCTATTAAACACCATTCTCCAATTCTAACATCCTGATGATAAACTTTAACTAATCATGTTGGTGCAATGGATGATTAGCAGACATTGTCAATCAAGAGAACAATTATATTGTGAAAGAATAAAAACAGTTCTATGTCACATGTCAAGTATTCATTTTAATACAGTTAATATTATATTGTGTGCTTCAAATAAACTGAAACATTAGATAGTTTTTTCTGGCATAATGGAGAAAGAAGAAACCTTATTTTGAGTCCTGTGTATATTTTCCCTATGCTGCTCTTTCCACCTAAAACCTCTTTCCATATGGCTCAAGAAAGAGCCCTGGCCTACCAGATGCAGGGTGAGGTTAAAAGGGAGATTCTGGAGTGACACTATGAACATGCAAGTTTATCTTAGAAATTCCATACCCACTGGTAACCACCTTTGTCCTGTTTTCCCATTCCTTTTGATTGATCTTCATGAAGTATTTTTTTTTTATTTTAAAGTAAGTTCTGTGGAGTTCTTTCCATGATAGAACAGAAAACAATCTCTGCTCAGGTGAGATGCATTTGGAGGGATGAGAGTCAGCAACAGATAAATGTGGGTGTGTGCTCCCAGGCAACACACTAATGATGTCACCCTCCCAACAGGAGCTTTCTGGTTTATTGAGCACATTTCTCATGGAGACTAGTTAAAAGGCAATGGCGAGGTAGGATCTGTAGACACCAGGGAAGTAAGTTGCAGGAAGCCTCAGTGGATAAGGAATTGTTGGTCCTTGATCTGCTTGGGTCTCCTNCCCCCCCCCCCACAACATCACCACTTCCTGAAGATATCCCTTCAGCATTGTGAGACTTTAAATTGGCATAGTTCACAATGCCTCCACTATTCACGCAGTCCAAAGACTATGGGAGGTGGATCTCAAGGCACATGAATCCACTCCTGTCCCTAGGCCAGTACATCATGCACAAAGACCAGTTTTTGGGTCAGTATTTTATTGCTGTGAAGAGGCACCATGACCATAGGAACTCTTATCAAAGAAAGCATTTAACTGGGTCTTGATTACAGTTTCAGAGGTATAATCCATTCTCATCATAGCAAGGAACATAGCAGCACACAGGCAGACATGATTGCTGAGAGTTCTACATCCAGATCCATAGGCAGCAGGAAGAGAGAAGCTCTGGGCTTGGAATGGGCTTTTTGAAACTTCAAAGCCCACCCCCTAGTGACACATTTCCTCCAATAAGGCCACATCTCATAATCAATTCAATAGTGTTATTCCCTGGTGACCAAGTATTCAAATCTCTAAGCCTATGGGAACCATTCTCATTCAAACCATCATAACCAGCATGTCTTGAACACCAAAGTTTCATTTCTCTAACATAAACTATGGCCTCCCCTAAACTGGGAAACTTCTACTGTCTCAATAGGGCTGCCTCTACTTAAGGGGTACTGAGCATTTGCAGCAGCAGGCTGTCCTTGGGCAGTGGCAATCCTGCTGGTGGGCCATTTTCTGGAACTGCCCAGCAGGAAGCTTCCCATTAGTATTAGGTTCCTGCAATACTTCCAGTCTTAGCCTNCATAACTGCACAATCACTTTAATAACCAGCTGGGCTGCAATGGAACCCAGCATGTGATCTATGGAGGCATAGGGCCCACTGATGCCAGCAGGACATGAGGGAACAACTTAACTGCTGATTTCTTATGTAGGGAAATAAGCCTATGTGGTAGAACGTCGATGAAAGTAGGAGCCACCTCTAATTCTATCAGGGCATGATAACACACCTCACCTGTTAGTGTCTCATGTTGTGTGGTGCCTGATGGCTTGCCCAGTGAGCCTAGGTTGTAATGGCCCTCTTGCTATCCTTACCCCAATCTATCCCAGCCCAAGAAACAGCCAGCAGGGAATGAGGGCACATGGTGGAATATTCCAGATTCCCTATAAGGGTTCACAGCTCATGGGGTAGTGCCCACAAATTGGAATTCACTATGAGCTAACATGTATGGCCAAAGGCTGGCAAATGCTCAGTGAGCTTAGGAGGTGGCACCCCTCTGACAGGAAGGAGCCAGGTCAGATTACAAGATGTTGTGAGAGTCCATGATGGAATATTCCCTGCAGCTGGATCACAAGGTGGCCCATCCACCTCGAGCCAATATACATGGCCCTAGTACTTATGTTTGTTCAGTACCCTCACCAGAGAGTGCCTGGTTGCTTCTGCTCCTGCCTGTGCTTCTACTATGGAAGAATGGTCAGCTGTGTCCCTTTATTTCTTTAGCAATTGGAAAAGACTATAGGATTTGGTAAATTAAAGCTATTTGAACATTTAAATACACACATTTAAAATGAATAAAAATTAAAGTACAAGAAATGTTTTTCATTAAAAATTATCATGTGTATGACAGATGTGTATGGAGGCTTGCTTGCCACTACTGGTGCATGAAGTTCAATAGATAACTGTATTGTGTGCATTCTCTCCTTTTTCCTCTTCTTAGAATCTGGAGGTCAGGTTTTGGTCCTAGGACTAAATTGATTTTACATCCTTGAGAGTCAAATACCATTCTCCACCATGTCATTTTTCAGGCTTTGGCCTCTCAGCCTAATGGAACAATACTTACTGTTTAGCGTTTTAATGGTGATTAAGATTTATATTTGCTATTATTTTCATAATAATGACCAGTGTGATGGATGTTCTTGGTTTTCAACTTAGCCATATCCTGAACTAACGAAAACTGAAGCAGCTGGGTAAACCTGTGAGGAATTTTTTGTTAATTAAATCATTTGAAGTGGGAAGACCTACCCTAAATACAGATTTATGAGATGGGAAGATCCACCTTAAATCTAGGCCACACCTTCTGATGGCAGTCTCTATGAAGGACATGAAAGAAGGAAGCTCTTGTTCCTTGTCTACTTGCCTTCATTCTCACTGGCAGTTCCATTCCTTCACTGGCATTAGAGCCTGCTTCTTTGGGATTCTGGTGTATACTGAAGACCAGCTGAGTCATCCAGCCTCACGGACTGAACAAGAACAAGAATCCAATAGATTCTTTGACTTTCCATCAGGATACAGCCATTGTTGGAATTGTTGGACCACAGCCTGTAAGCCACTCTAATAAATATATATATAGTCATTCTATCAGTTATGTTTCTCTAAAGAACCCTGACTAATACACTCAATGTAAGCTTTTTAAAAAATGCCTATATTACCTTGTATGAAATAAAAATACAACTCAAGTGATGAAGTAAATGAGGTAATTCATCTTATTTCTAATACAAATTAATTTGTTCAACGCTAATTCATAATGTATAATATACTAGAAAACTGCTAAATGCTGATTATGTGGGGCCTTGAAAATGCAGACAGTACACCAAGGGCATGTTCTTTTCTTTAAGGAATTTGCCTGAGTGTTAAGAAGTAATTGGATGATTTGATATAAGGGAATTCCTGTCTATTTTTTTGTCTTACATTTTGTACCAGGGCTAAGGAGATGGTTTGATGAATGAAGTGCTCTACACAAGCATGAGGATCTGAGTTCAGATCCCTATCCATTTAAAAATCTATGTATGGTGACATCCACATCTGTGTTCTCAGGGCTGGGACAAGGAATGTGCAGACAATCAGACTCTGGAGCTCCCTGACCAGGCAGCTAGCCAGGCAGCCCAAATGAAACAGTGAGCTCCAGTGAGAGATTCTGTCTCAAAAATGAGGTGGAGTGCAATCAAGGGAGACATCCTTCGTCAACCTATGGCCCCTACTTCTGCCTCTACAGTTACACATGTGCACGTGCACATGCACACACATATACATGTGCATACACTACACATGAAACAATTTTTCATTCTCTGATACGTAGCTGGAGTTTAAGGTTCCCTGTAAGGAATCATTTGGAGTGTGGTAAACCTAGAAGCAGGGAGAATGGAAATATTATCCAGTAATGGAGATGATGAGTAACGTCAGAGTGAATTATGAACACTACAATAACCTGGAAAAATACATGAATTCACGCAGTATTTAGAAGGTAGGATACATACATACATACATACATACATACGTGGGGTTGTAGGAGACAGGAGAGTCATGAATAACACCTAACTTTCCTAAACATAAAATAACCATTTAAAATTGCATGTCCTCTAAGTGGTTACCCAAAGCAAATGAATCAAAATTTCTAGCACATTCTCACTAAAACAATTTGGAAAATTAGTTGTGTGTGCATGTGTGTGTATGTATGTGTGTGTGTGTGTGTGTATGTAAGTATGTATGTTCATGTGTGTGTACATGTGGGTATGTTGTATGTATGTACTTATAAAATGTTTATTGATGGTATGAATGTACTGAATTCATAGTTTGTCATAAATTTAGCTCTGAAAATCTCAAGTAGGCTATCCATAAAATACAGAATAGTATTTGTAATATTTGATACTTTATCTTGTTCATAACTTTAAAGGGAATGTATCTAAGGTTGTAACTAAGTATGGCTGCTATGTGTTGATAGTCTATTCCCTTTTTAAGAGGAAGAAGTATCTTTATATTCTGGTTTATGAGATTCTTCTAGTTATTCATAATTGATACTGGATTCAATAAGATATTTGTATTTGTATACTTTGGTTAAGTGTATTTTTGCCAAGGTGTTCATTCACATTGACTTATTCAATTGTTAAACTATCCTTGCACTCATACTATCAAGTAGCTCTCATGTTAATGGCTGTTTTCAAAAACATATCTTGAGTAAATTGTTTTTCTTGTTACAAAATTTATATGTCCCTGAAAAATAAATTGCTCTGCCTTTATTGACTTTGCTTCATACAAAGATATTTCAAGACCATTAAATGGTTATTTTAACATTTAGTCATAAACGTACATATATGTTTTAATCTTCATTTCTAAACCTATTGCCTAAAGTTATACTGTTTCATTATTTTGAGTAGTATCTGTAGCTATTTCCCCTTTACCTATGTTCTTACTTTCTTATAATCTTCACTCTTGATGTTTTGGCCAGTCTAGACAGTTATCAGTCTACCATTTTAATATTTTCAGAGATAAAAGTATTGTTACCATGCACTTATCCTCAGAACTGTAAGCAAGACTCAACTTAAATGCTTTTTAAAATACTTTGCCTTGGTCATGGTGTCTCTTCGCAGCCATGCAAAAGTAGCTAAGACATCATCCTTAGCAATTAGGGAAATGCTAATTTTTTAAAAAAACTTTGAAATCTCATCTCAGCCAAGTCCCAATGGCTAAGATCAACAAAACAACTGACAACAGATGCTGGTGGGGTTGGAGAGAAAGAGGAATCCTCATCACTGTTGCTGAGAATGCAAATTTGTACAGCCACTCTGGAATTCAGTATGAAGAATCACGAAAAAACAAAATTAAATCTATCACATGCTGCAGCTGTGTCCCTCCTTGCCATATGCCCAAAGACACGTCACCCTACTCCACAGATACTTCTACTGTGCTTTTAAGTTGAATTCACAGATAGTTTACAGATCATTCATTAATTTTCTTGAGAAGTTTTCATAAAACTGGAAATTTTTCTCCATATGTTGATTTAACTACTAATTTTGGTTTTAGTTAGCGAGTTCTGTAACAGTTGTAAGCATTTGAGACATTTACTGGCTTTTTAAAGAGTCTTCGGATTGCCTCACCATGATTTCTTTAGCACTTATCATACATAATCCATTTTAATTTTATATTTTCTCCTGTCAATTCTTCCTTTTAAAAAAACATTTTCTCCAATTTCTTTTGTTGTGTCTCCAGACCTTCAAATCCCTCCACTTACTTCTTTTCTATCTTCTCTATTACTGATGCTTCTTCCTCCCATTTTTCAATTTTTCTTGTGAACCATGAAAATTAATGAGTGGAAGGCAAGTGAAATGTATGATATAGGGATCAGATCACCCAGAAAGAGGATAAAAACAAGAAAAATATGTCTGTGTGGAAGGCTCAGAGCGTAAGGGCACTTTCCAGGAAGCTTGATGATCTATCAGGTTCAATCTCCCAGACCTACATGGTAGAACAGAACCATCTTCCACAAGCTTTTCACTCAACTCCATATGCACACCATAGCATACATACATACACATACACACACAGGTGCACACACACACACACATTCACACACACATATATATGCACAATAAATAGATCACTATAATTAAAAATTTTAAATGATCCAAGACAGCCAGAGCTGTAAACTAATTTAGTAACTATCAGCTTTAGATAATTTGCATTGGCATGGATTCTTGTATATTGATACAAATGTAAAACTATATTTGTCACATTGTAATACATTCTTACTTCTGTTTAAAATATTTTTATATATTTATACAAATGTAAAATTATATTTATCATACTATATGTTCCACCACTATTTAGGATATTTTGTATATTGATACAAATTAAGAATATTGTTGTCATACTGCACTATACATTTCTACCTTTTATTATGATATTTTTGTGTATTGTCACAACTTCAAGGTCATTGTCCCTATAATACTTCACAGACCTAGAGAATATGGCATTTAAATGTTTTAATAACTTAGAATTCTGNCACCCACACACATACACACACACACATATATATATATATACAATAAATAGATCAATGTAATTAAAATTAAAATTAAAAATTTTAAATGATCCAAGACAGCCAGAGCTGTAAACTAATTTAGTAACTATCAGCTTTAGATAATTTGCATTGGCATGAATTCTTGTATATTGATACAAATGTAAAACTATATTTGTCACATAGTAATACATTCTTACTTCTGTTTAAAATATTTTTATATATTTGTACAAATGTAAAATTATATTTGTCATACTATATGTTCCACCTCTGTTTAGGATATTTTGTATATTAATACAAATTAAGAATATTGCTGTTGTACTGCACTATACATTTCTACTTTGATTAAGATATTGTTGTGTATTGTCACAACTTCAAGGTCATTGTCCCTATAATACTTCACAGACCTAGAGAATATGGCATTTAAATGTTTTAATAACTTAGAATTCTGTTAACGTGAGACACAATTGCTCCTGGCAGCACCACTCTACTTCTGAGAGGATGTTAGGCATGGAGGAAACCCCTTATATTTGTCTTCTTCTTGACATAAGTGGTCTGATGGGCAAAGAACTGCCCTTGCCTCTACTGCTGACAGTAAGCACACTGTCCAATCAGGACAAGCAGGACAAAGGGAAAAGTGACTGTTGCACCTTGTCAAGACAGGGTAGGACAGTCTTTCAAATTTTCCTGCTTCTGAGAAAGGTCTGTCAGATATTCTAGGCCTGTAGCCAAAAGTGGATGCCCCAATGTTGCAGAGAAACATTGGTTGACTTTCCAGGCAGCCAGATGTCATTCCTTGCATGTTTCAAAGTGAGCTTGCTTGCACTTCCTAGTTACTCAGGACATAGAAATGATGAATGAATTGCAATAATTTTAGTAATCGTGATAAATCTAAAAAGCAAAATTCCAAGCTGCCCTAATAAACAAGGAACTTGAACCCTGAGTGATAAGCACATTAGCTAGTACTGCAGTCATCTAAGGGCAATTTTAATTGCTTGTAGGCATTGACAGTAATGTGCTGTGGTGTCAAAAGCCTTTTCAGGGAAGTGGCTCATGACCTTGCACCTGTGTAAGAAAGAGAGCTGTAAATGAAACCATAAATATGATAAACTATATCCTGAGAAGAGAGAAGTAGTAGAAAAAACAGGCTTCAGTAGCTCAGGGATGCTTCAAGGAAACATTTCTGGCCTGCTTACTGGGTGGGAAACAAAAAAAATTGTCTACAAAGTGAAATGAAAGCTTCTGTCTTATGATAAATTGCCCTCATAGAGTCTGAATTTGTATTACATATGGCATGAACACATACAAAGTAAAATTAACATTGAAAGCTGTTTCCTAGTGCATTAAATCCCATCTGTCTCTAGCACAAGTCTGCTCAGAAATCAGTCTATGATGACAATCTTACAGAATAGAATACCAGAGATTTCCAAGGGGAAAAAGAAAAGACCAAAACAAAAGTAAGGGAGAACACAAACAGCAACTAAACTGTATACATGTGCTCAAATAATAAACATAAAATATAGGTCACACATATGTAATGTACACTACAGAGTTTCAAAAGATGCATAGTAATTTTAATTAAAATCTATTCCACAAATCTTCCAGGAACGAAAATAGTCACTAAATTAAAAAACCCAATGGCTGTAGGATTAAGCTATAAAAGAGTAAGGTGAGATTAAAAGATGGAATTGTGAATATGAAAAGCTGTAACATAAATATAGCAATCTTTCCTACTGAAGACTACAAAAAAGAAAACAAGAAATATTGAAAAGCATCTTATAGTTTCTATTGCTGTGAAGAGACACCATGACCGTGGCAGCTCTTATACAGGAAAAACATTTAATTGGTGTGGTTTACATTTTCATAGGTTTAGTCCATTATCATCATGGTGGGATATGGTGGCATGCAGGCAGACATGGTGCTGGAGCTGAGATAGGCAGGCAACAGGAAATTAACTGACTCACTGGACATGGCTTGAGCATGTAAGAGACATCAAAGCCATCCTCCACAGTGACACAGTTCCGCTAACAAACCACACCTACTCCAACAAGACCATACCTCCTAGTAGTGCTACACCTTTTGGGGGCCATTTTCTTTCAAACTACCACAAAAGGCTTGATTTTTCTACAATTTAAAGAAGATGCAAGTACTCAGATTGCAAAAGTAAATATATAATCAAAATAAATAAAATTATATTCATATGTGGAAATAGGGTAGGAAAACTACTAGGTATAAAAAAAGGGTTTCAGATCAATAACACAGGTTAAAGGTCAGTGAGATGGCTGTTTGGATGGCTGAAACCTATGTGACAGAAGGAGAGAACTGAATCCCATGAATCATCCTTTGACTTCCACATGCACATCATGGCACATATGTGCCTACACATATACATACAAAGAAAATAATAAAAGTTAAAAATAATACAGGATAAAAGAAATCATCCATCTATCATTTAACAGCTAAAAGAAAAATAAGTGCTCATGTAGGATTCTGTACCCAGACAAGTATTCAAGTGTAAAATGTGAGTGAAGACATTGTTCAGACAAACATTGAAGGAACTTACTGTTGCAAGCATGAAGGTATATGATTGAAGGAAGACAATGTCTATGAGGCCAAGAGATGGAATCCAACCTGGAATCTGCCTGAGGGCCCAGCAACAGGTGTTGTCAGAGGTACTGATGATGCCTAGCACATGAGGGATGACCATGCAATATCACCAGATCTGGACACAGCCAGGATGCTGGGAGGAGGGTATATAAGGCTCTCCCCATTGCTGAATAAACAAGTCTGCTGTTTGACTTTTACCTGACTTCCAATGTCTGTGCCATTGACTCCGCGCCTTCTTACCCCTTCTCTCAAGGGAGCTGTTAGGAGCCAGCAATACAATCACCGGCTAAACCCAAAGCAAAAAATGGGTGATATAGGAGTAAGGTTTATTATGACTATTTTGCAAAATATTTTGAGTGTACTGTAAACTGACCAGGGAGTTTCATACCTGACAAGAAATAGTAGACTCATTTCCCTATTCCTTCTGCCCTCTGCCAAACATGACTGAAAATGCTGATTAATCATACACATGTTTTTTAAAAAAACTTAATGGTCCCATTAGCTGAAGGACCATGAATAAGAGAACTTGGTAACACAGAAAATGAGCTGTGGTTTGACTATTGAAACATGACAATAAAGAACCAGTGGGAAGCCTGCCATCCACTTTCCCAAAACCATAGCAATAGTTCTCCTAAACTTGAAATTGCAGGGTTTCAGCGATAGCCAGGTATAAAACAGAACTTTCATTTTCATCATTAACACCTAGTAACAAACATTATCTACACAGGGTCAGTGACTGTCACATGGGAGAGTCTGGGGTTAGTTCCCACAACCACTAGAGAAGCACTGAATCCTTTCTCTGTTGGAATTGAGTAAGAATAATTTCTCATTCCTTGCTGAGGCTCATCAATTTTCATTTGTTATGATGGTGTTTCTAACCACTCATTTAAAATTACAGATGCTTTTAAATCTATCAGATAAGTCAAACATCTCCATCATCTGAGAAGGCATTTGTGATTCCTGGTATGCGTGAAGACCCTATGGAGAACATGGATTAGAAAGTCTTAGCAAAGAATGAGAACACATAAAAGAATAAGATGTGGTAATAGAGGGATGGTTCAGCAGTTAATTAGCCCTTGATGCTCCTGCAGAGAATCCATATTAAATCCTAAGCACCCACATAGTGAATCACCACCATTCATAAACTCAGTTCAAAAGGATCCCACACTCTCTTCTCACCTCCCTGGGCACCAGGCACACATGTGGAACATATACATAGCAAAACATTCACACACATGAAATAAAATAAGTGTATCTAAAAACAGTTTTTATATAATAAGATGGAAATTTGATAGCTTAGAAATACAAAAACTAAAGAAAAGATCTGTAGATGGGTTTCACAACATGAACAGAACAGAGGGAAGAATCAGTGAACTTAGAGACAAACTAGAACTTACACAATCTGAACAACATACTTAAGAATTGAGGGGCCATATTGTAGAAACTAATGAGGATGAAGAAAACCAACGAAACAAGGCCTTCTAGACACAACAGGACTGACAAACATATGAACCCAGAGACTGTGAAAACATACACAGGGCCTGCACAAATCTAAGCCAGATGGGGTCCAGGTGCTGGGGGGAATGTAGACATGGGCTCCCATGCCTAAGACAGACGCTATCTCCAACTGATAACTGCTCACAAAAGGAAAAAGTAATTTTCTCCAATGGTGCCCCACTGGGTGTAAAAAAACACACTTAAGGGTAGGCCCCATGCCCAGCAGTAGATGCCAACATAAAACAAATTTAATGGCATTCTCGGAGATTTTTTTTTCACCTCATAATGCTTTACAGGTCCTTTGCATATGTATTATGGCTTCAGGTTTTGTATTTATGGTACTTTTGTGTGTGCAAACATATGTGCCTTTGCATCTGTATGTGTTTCTTTGGCTCTTTCTTTTCCTCCTCTGTTAGTTTTGTCATATTCTGGCTTGTTTACTTTTATTTTATCTTATTTTATTCTGTTATTATTTTGATGCCTATTTTTATTCTGAGAGAGAGAAAGGATGTGGATTTGGGTGGGTGGGGTAGTGCAGAGGATCTTTGAGGAGCTGGAGTACCAGGGTTGGAGCTGGGGATCTGAGGGAGGAGAAAACATAATCAGAATATACTATATGAAAAATTTTTCAATTTAAAAATTAAAAATTATTTCTAGTGACAAAAGAAAAGAATCAAGATGGCTCAGCAATTAAGAGTGTGTAATGTAGTTCTCTTGCAGAAGACCCAACCTCAGTTTCTAACACCTATGTCAGGTGGATCACAACCATTTTTAACTCCAGTTTCAGAGGATCTGATGCCCTCTTCTAGACAATATGGGCACCTGCACATACACAGACAGAATTCAAAAGTAAAATACATACTTTTTTTCAATTAAGAAAGAGCTGACTCTGTAGAGCGAATCTTAAACGGTCTTATTAATTGAAAACACCAGGCCAGGTATTGAGGTAAATTCTGAATGATCAGA
>LZPO01066324.1:180910-193543 GCA_001675575.1 Neotoma lepida | reverse complement strand
CTTGTTCTGCTAGTGTCCTCCATTCCCTCTGGCTCTTACTATCTTTAGCCTCCTGGGATTTCCTGAGCCCTGATGGAAGAGACTTGACAGAGATTTCCAATTTGGATTCTCTCTCCACATAACATCTTGCTGTGGATCTCTGCATCTGTTCCCATCTGCTGCTGGAAGAAGCCTCTCTGATGATGACTGGATAAGGCACTGATCTATGAGAATCACACAGTATCAGTAGAAAATATTTTATTGATTTTTTTTTTTAGACCAGTAGTGTTTGGTTTTACCCTAGGTCTCTGGGCTATCTAGTCTCTGGTTCTTGGTTATCTAACTAGTGTCATGTGTGAATTCCTTCTCGAGTGGTGGGACTGAAGTCAAATCAGACATTGGTTGGCTACTCTGACATTTTCTGTGCCACCATTGCCCAAGCATATTTTGCAGGAAGGACAGACTGTAAGTCAGTGGATTTGTGGCTGGCTTGGATTCCACATTTCTCTTTCATTGGTCCTCAGAGTACCTTCTCATACCAAAGAGACCAGAACATAGGGGTGAAGTTCCTTGTAGGCAGCAGTTCAACTTCTCCATGTTCAATGAGTTGTGTGTCCTCAGCAGTGGGTCCGCACTGTCAGTTTTCAGAGTGCAACCCTTTGTCTTAGAATCAGCCTGGGTTGAAGATTTCCATGGGATCCCCTTGGCCAGAACTCAATTGAATGCAAGCCAGTCCCTCCACTGGAAGTCTTGGCTGGCTTCAAGAGATGACCAGTTGTAACTCAGTATCCACCCTTCCATACTAGGAGTCCTCCTTAGAATCATCTTCATAGATTCCAGCAAGGTTTCAGAGCACTAGGTTTCTATACCACTCCCCAAGCACCCCCCAAATCCAGCCTTTTCTCACCCACTCTCTCCCTCCAGCGCATCCCCCACCTAATTCCTCACCCTCATTACTGTCCCCACCAACCCCCAGTACTATTTTAAAATCCATATTTGCCCCTTCCAGGAGATCCACGCATCCTCACCTAGACCTCTCCTCTTTACCTAACCTCTCTGTGTCTAAGGATTGAATCTTGCTCATCATTTACTTTTGTTTGTTTTTTTTTTTCAAGGCAGGATCTCACTGTGTAGCTCTGACTGTCCTAGAACTCACTATGTAGACCAGGCTGACCTAGAACACACAGAGAGCAACTTTGAATTCTTTATATATTTTGGAGATCAGCCTTCTGTCAGTTGTGGTGTTGGTGAAGATCTTTTCCCATTCTGTAGGCTGTTGTTTTGTCTTATTTATTGTTTCCTTTGCCTTACAGAAGCTTGTCAGTTTTAGGAGGTCCCATTTATTAATTGTTGCTCTCAGTGTCTGTGCTACTGGTGTTATATTTAGGAAATAGTCTCCTGTGACAATGCATTCAAGACTACTTCCTCCTTTCTCTGCTATCACATTCAGTGTAACTGGATTTATGTTGAGGTCTTTGATCCACTTGGGCTTGAGTTCTACACAGGGTGATAGATATGGATCTGTTTGCATTCTTCACATTCTGACATCAAGTTATGTCAGCAATATCTGTTGAAGATGCTTTCTTTTTTCCATTGTATAATTTTGGTTTCTTTGTCAAAAATTAGGTGTTCATAGGTGTGTGGAATTATGTTGCTGTCTTGGATTTGAGTCCATTGATCCACTTCTCTGTTTTTTTGTTTTTTTGTTTTGTTTTTGCCAATACAATGCTATTTTTATTACTATAACTGTATACTGCAGCTTAAAGACAGGGATGGTGATACCTCTGGAAGTTCCTTTATTATACAGATTATTTTAGCAATCCTGGGTTTTTTGCTTTTCCATATGAATTTGATCATTATTCTTTCCAGGTCTGTGAAGAATTATTTTGAAATTTTCATGGGGATTGCATTGAATCTGTACATTGCTTTTGGTAAGGTTGCCATTTTTACTATGTTAATCCTATTGATCCATGAGCATGGGAGATACTACCATTTTCTGATATTTTCTCCAATATCTTTTCAGAGACTTAAAGTTTTTGTCATACAGGTCTCTCACATGTTTGGTTAAAGTTACCCTAAGATATTTTATGTTATTTGTGGCTACTGTAAAGGGTNTTANTTCTCTGATTTCTTTNTCAGCCCATTTGTCATTTGTGTATATGCTGTCTCTTATACACATCTAGATGTGTATAAGAGACAGGCTATTGGGAGAGTGGACAGCCTTGTCTTGTTCCTTATTTTAATAGAATCACTTAAGTATACTATCATGTCATCTGCAAATAGTGAAAGTTTGACTTCCTCCTTTCCAATTTGTATCCCCTTGATCTCCTTTTGTTATCTTATTAATCTAGCTAGAACTTCAAGTACTATATTGGATAGCTATTGGGAGAGTGAACAGCCTTGTCTTGTTCCTTATTTTAATAGAATCACTTTGAGTTTCTCTCCATTTAATTTGATGGTGGCTGTCAGCTTGCTGTAAATTGCCTTTATTGTCCTTAGGTATGTCCCTTGTATTCCTGATCTCTCCAAGATCTTTATCATGAAGGGGTGTTGGATTTTTTGAAGGATTTTTCAGCATATAATGAGATGATCATGTTTTTTTTTTCTTTCACTTTGTTTATATAGTAGATTACGTTGACAGATTTCCATAAGTTAAACCATCTTTGCATCTTTGGGATGAAGCATTCTTGATCATATTGGATGATTTTTTTTGATGTGGTCTTGGATTCGGTTTGCCAGTGTTTTATTGATTATTTTTGCATCAATGTTCATGAGGGAGACTGGATCGTAATTCTCTTTCTTTGTTGCATTTGTGTGTGGTTTGGGTATCAGGGTAACTGTAGCTTCATGAAAAGAGTTTGATAATGTTCTTTCTGTTTCTATTGTGTGGGACAATTTAAGGAGTATTTGTATTAACTCTTCTTTGAAATTCTGATAGAATTCTGGGCTGAAAAGATCTGGCCCTCTGCTGTAAGTTGAAAAATATATAAAGTAGGATTTCAGCTGATTATGACAAAGCTAATATCTTGAAGAAGCCAAGGGCCTTCCAGAGGTCAAACTGAGGCTCAAGGAGTCTTGGTGATATTGGCTTTTGATTATTAGGCATTTCCTACTATGAATTTCTTGCATGCTATTGTAGCTTTTCCATCATTCTTTGGGCACAATTTCCCTTCTATTAAAGGAATGTCAGAGATACCTTCTGAGCAGTAATGTAGCCAGGATCCCTAATTGTCATTAGCAGCACATGGCCAGGACCATCCCCAGAGGGATGAAGGTATCTTGTCAGAGATAACTCTGTACTCTCTAAGAAGAGTCTCAAGCATTCAAGGTGAAATGAAACCACACCTGTTTCCTAGGTCTGGTGGATAGCTTTATTTCTTGTGCAATTTAAGGTGAGACTCTTCTTTCTTACAGCCTTACTAACTTTATAGACCCATAACTTCTTACCTAACTATTTCTAGGAATGTAGGTTGGGCACACAAATTCCCCTTTTGATATAGTAACCAGTTATTAGCACTCAGTGTTTACCTTCTCCTTTACCACTCCCCTTTTTGGTTGTAAAAGAAATCCTGATGGTCACTGCCTGAGGAAAATTCTTACCTGCCTTTATGACCCTGTAAGAATTCAAGTCTGGTGACCTTGCCTTAGCTAGAGCACTGCTATCTCATGGGTATATAACTGTAAACCTCAGAGACTCAGGAGGATTTTTGAGGAATTTTACTGGAGAACTTAGAGGCATAAGGACAGAGAGGAAGATAGGACTGTAGTACTTGAGGAAGCTAAGGAAGATGAAGAGCCAGATGGGAAAGTACTGGATGGGTAAGGACAAGAGAAGAAAGACCAAGATGACACAGAACTAAGATGAGAGGATTCAGATTGAACTTAGAGAGGACAGCAGATAAGATAGAGAGAAATCAGGCAAGAAAAGAGCTAGGAATGACAGCAGAATAGAAGCTATGAAGAGAACTGGCACAGAATAATAAAGTGTATGGACTAAGGAGTTTTGTGTACATAGATTCATTTCATTTCATCAAAGATTAAAGTATCAGCTGGTTGTAGATGCTTCCCGGACCCTGGGAGGGGACTATCGAGGGGCTAGATCCCTCATAGTCCCCGTTAGCCCTGGGCTCTTTTTTGTTGGAAGACATTTAATGGCTGCTTCTATTTCCTTAGGGGTTATAGATCTATTGAACTTGTTTATCTGGTCTTGTTTTAATTCTGGTATGTGGTACCTATCCAGAAAATTGGTCATTTATTTTTAGATTTCTAATTTTGTGGAGTATAGGTTTTTGAAGTATGACTTAGAGATTCTCTGGATTTCTTGTTTTTATGACCCCTTTTCATTTCTGATTATATTAATGTGGATATTCTCTCTTTGCCTTTTGGTTAGTTTATATAAGGGTTTGTCTATCTTCTTGATTTTCTCAAGAACCAACTCTTTGTTTTATTGAGTCTATGTATTGTTCTATTTGCTTCTATTTTATTGATTTCAACCATCAATTTGATTATTTCCTGTCATCTACTACTCCTGGGTGAGTTTGCTTCTTTTTGTTCTAGAACTTTCAGGTGTGCTATTAAGTCAATAGTGTGAGATTTCTCCATATTCTTTACATAGGTATTTAGTGCTATGAACGTTCCTCTTAACAATGCTTTCAGAGCATCCCATAGTTTGGGTCTGTTGTGCATTCATTTTCATTAAATTCTAGAAAGTCTTTAATTTCTTTCTTTCTTTCTTCCTTGACCCAGTGGTAATTTATTTGAGAGTTGTTCAGTTTCCATGAGTTTGTAGACATTCTGTAGCTTGTGTTGTTGCTGAACTCTAGCTTTCACACATAGTGATCTGATAAGATTCAGGGGGTTATTCCATCATTTTTATGTCTGTTGACATTTGCTTTGTGACAGCATATGTGGTCAATTTCAGAGAAGTTCCATGAGGTGCTGAGAGGAAGGTATATTCTTTTCTGTTTTGGTGAAATGTTCTGTAGATGTCTTTTAAGACCACTTGAGTCATGACGTCTGTTAGTTCCCTTGTTTCTCTGTTACGTTTTTGTCTGGCAGATCTGTCCATTGGTGAGAATGGGGTGTTGAAGTATCCCACTATTAAGGTGTGGGGTTTGAGGTGTGATTTAAGCTTTAGCAATATTTCTTTTACAAATGCATGTGCCCTTGTATTTGTGGTATAGATGTCCAGATTTGAGAATTCATCTTGATGGATTTTTCTTTTGATGAATATGAAAATATGAAATGTCCTTCTCCATCTCTTTTGACTAATTTTAGTTTGAATTCTATTTTGTTAGATATTAGGATAACTACACAAGCTTGCTTCTTTTTTGTTTGTTTGTTTGTTTGTTTTGTTTTTTCGAGACAGGTTTCTTTGTGTAGCTTTGGTGCCTTTCCTGGAACTCACTTGATAGCCCAGGCTGGCCTCGAACTCACAGAGATCCGCCTGCCTCTACCTCCCGAGTCTTGGGATTAAAGGTCCATTTGATTGGAAAATCTTTTCCCAACCATTTACTCTGAGGTCACTTCTGTTTTTGAAGTACAAGTGTGTTTCTTGTATATAGCAGAAGGATGGATTCTGTTTTCATGTCCATTCTGTTAGCCTGTGTCTTTTTAAAGGTGAGTAGAGTCCATTGATATTAAGAGATATTAAGAGACTTAACGATATTCAGTGATTGTTAGTTTCTGTTATTTTGTTTGTTTTGGTGATGGCAATGGTAATGTGTCTGTGTTTCATTTTGGGGGATTTTGCTGGTGTGGAATGATCTACTGATTCTATTTTTGCAAGTGTTGCTAACTTCCTTGGGTTGGCATTTTCCTTCTAGTACATTCTGTAGGGATGGGTTTGTGAATAGATATTGTTTAAATCTGGTTTTGTCATGAAATATCTTGTTTCTCAATGTACGGTGATTGAAAGATTTGCTGGGTATAGTAGTCTGTGCTGGCATCTGTGGTTTCTTAGTGTCTGAAAAACATCTGTCCAGGACCTCCTGGCTTTTAGAATCTCCATTGAGAATTTGGGTATAATTCTGATAGGTCTGCCTTTATGTATTACTTGACCTTTTTTCCTTTGCAGTTCTTAACATTCTTTCTTTATTCTGTATGTTTAGTGTTTTGATTATTATGTGGTGAGGTTTATTTGTTGTTGTTGTTGANTCTGTTTATTGTTCTGTAAGCTTCTTGTACCTTTATAATTATGTCTGTCTTTAGGTTGGAAAAGTTTTCTTCTGTGATTTTGTTGAATACGTTTTCTGTGCCTTTGAGCTGGAATTCTTCTCCATCTTCTATCCCTATTATTCTTAGGTTTGGTCTTTTCATGGTGTCCCAGATTTCATGGATGTTCTTTCTGTGTTAGGAATTTGTTGGATTGAACATTTTCTTTGACCAATGAGTCTATTTCTTCTATTGTGTCTTCAAAGCCCTAGATTCTCTCTTCCCTCTCTTGTAGTCTATTGGTTATGCTTGCATTTGTAGTTCCTGTTTGCTTAACTAGATTTTTCATTTCCAAGATTCCCTCGGTTTGTGTTCTTCAATTGCTTCTCTTTCAATGTTCCAGTCTTGAACTGTTTCCTTCATCTGTTTGTTTTTTCTTGGCTTTCTTTAAGGGATTTATTGATTTCTTCTAAATTTTTTTGTCTTTTCCTCCAATTCTTTCAGGGAATTTTTTGTTTTCTCTTTAAGTGCCTCTATAGTTTTCATAAAGTTATTTTTAAGGTTGTTTTCTTGTGCTATCTCTGCATTGGGATGTTCAGGTATTGCTGATGTAGAACTCCTAGTTTCTGCTGGTGTCATATTGATTTTTATGTTGTTGGATGTATTCTTACACTGCCATCTATCCATCTCCTCCTCCAATTGGTACAGGTGGAGCTTGTGTCTCTGGGTATCACTCTTCCTCCAATAAGTGCAGGTAGAACCAGTGCCTTGGGTATCCCTCTTCCTCCAATCAGTGCAGGTGGGGTCTGTGTCTCCAGGGGTCACTGATGCAGTGGAGGACCATGGTGGTGAGGCAAGAATGCTGCTGCCTGGTCCCTGGGGCTGAAGTTCAGCTTCATTTTTTAGTCTTTATGTGGTTTAGATATCAGGATATTTGTGGCCTCATATAATGAATTGGGAAATATCCCTTCTGTTTGTACTTTATGGAATAATTTGAAGAGCGTTGGCTTTAAGTCTTTTTGAAAGCCTGATCGAAGTCTGTGCAAAAATGGGAAACAAAGACTAAAGATCGTTGACTCCTGTCATTTTGTTATTGATGGTGGTACAGCACCTGTGTGTGTATGTGTGTCTCTCTTACTTTGATTTTGCTGGCATGAGGTTATTTATTTGCTGTGTTTTCACAAGTGTAGTTAGCCTCCTTGCATGTTGGAAGTTTCTTTATAACACCTTCTGTAGAGCTAGATTTGTAGGTAGCTGTTGTTTAAATTTAATTTTATCATGGAATGTCTTACTATCTTTATCTGTGGTGATTGAAAGTTTCTCTGGGTACAGTAGTCTGGGCTGTCTGGGCTAGCATCTGTGGTCTCTTAAGAGTCTGCAGAACATCTATCTAGGCCCTTGTGGCTTTTAGAGCCTCTATTGAGAAGTCAGGTATAATTCTAACAGGTCTGCTTTGTTTTTTACTTGGTCATTTTCCCTTGTGGTTTTTAGTATTCTCTTTGTTCTATATAGTTATTATTTTGATTATTATTATTATTTTGATTATTATGTGGTGAGTTGACTTTATTTTGCACTGCAACCTATTTGATGTTCTGTTGGCTTCTTGTACCATTATAGGCATCTCCCTCTTCATGGTAGGAAATTTTTTTCTATGACTTTGTTAAAAACTGTTTCTGGACCTTTGAGCTGGGTTTCTTTTCCTTCCTCTCTACCAGGAATTCTCAACCTGTGAGTTGTGACCTGTTTCAGGCGGTGGTGGTCAAAAGATCCTTTCACAGGGGTCACATATCAGATTTCCTGCACATCAGATATCTACACTATGATACCTAACAGTAGCCAAATTGTACTTATGAAGTAGCAATGAAATAATGTTGTGGTTGTGGGTCACCACAACATGAGGAACTGTATTAAAGTACAACAGCATTAGGAAGTTTGAGAACCACTGCTCTATAATAATTATTCTTATTCTTAGGTTTGGTCTTTTCATAGTGCACCAGATTTCCTGGATGTCTTGTGTCAGGAGAAGTTTTTTTTCCAGGCAACATTTTCTTTGACCAATGTATCTATTTCTTCTCTATTATCTTAAATGCCTGAGGTTCAGTCTTCCATCTCTTTTCTTCTGATGGTGAAGCTTGTCTCTGTAGTTCCTGTTGGATTCCCTGAATCTTTCATTTCCACAATTCCCTCAGTTTGGGTTTCTTTATTGATTCTTTTTTCAGTTTCAGGTCTTGAACAGTTTTATTTATTTCCTCCCACTATTTATGTTTCCCTGCATTTCTTTAAACGATTTATTTAGTTCATCTTTAAGGAAATCTGTCATCTTCATACAAGCTGCTCTAAGGTCTTTTTCTTGTGCTTCAGCTATGTTTGAATATTCAGGCCTGTGTGGAAAGATAGCTGGGCTCCAGGTGACAAATGTTTTCTGGGTGCAATTGACTGTATTTATACACTGGCATTGAGGCATCTGCATTTGAGAGATTGCAATTCCAGATGCTGACATCTGGTGTTGTCTTCACTGGGTGAGTGTTTTGTTTCTTGGTGTCTGTTTCCTCTCTGATTTTCAGAGAGGCTATGTGTTGCCTGATTTTCTGGCCTGTTTAGCTGGTGTGTTCCCAGGGAATGCCTGCTGGTGCTGGAGGTTGGGATACTGGATGAGTTGGGGAAAGAAAGGTTGGAAGAGAAGGTCTTTCTGATCTGTTGGGGATAGAGTCAGAGAGGAACAGGAGACCACAGCAGTTTCCAGCTGCAGAGCTGTGGATGAGACTGGGGGGATCATATCTCAGGAGCAGTAGAAGAGGTTTAGGTATGGCTTCAGCCTACTTGTTGGCCTTGGAGGTGTTGCCCTTGGGTTAGCAGGGGTGCCTGCTGGAGTTAAGTGCTGAACCAAAGCAAGAAGTTTGGGGACTGATGTTGGAAGTGGAACCTCTGCACCAAAGCAAAAAGTGTGGGGACTAATATTGAAAGGGGAAGCTCTGTGTGAAACCCAGTATATGGAGGTGGGGAAACAGGGAAGGCAGTCATGGGTGTTCTGCTGTAGAACTGGGGAAGAGACTGGGGATTGCATCTGGATGAACACAGAGAGAGGAGAAATCTGCAGGCAGCTTTCCTGCTACCTTGTTTTCTGACACCCATGGCCTGTGGTTTAGCAGAGGTTGCCTGCTGGAGTTGGGAGACTGGATACAGCCTTGTGTTTGGGGCAGGAAAGACTAGGCAGGGATGACCTGTGGGATCCATAGGAGTTCTGGGGAGAGGGTGAGGCTCCAGCTGGTGTCCTGTTGCAGCACCAGGGACCAAACTTTGAGGTTGAATCTGGGAGATCAGAAAGAGAGGAAAAGGCCTGCAGGCAGCCTAGCTGGTTTTCTCTTATGTCACAGTCATTGAAACAAAAGGAATGTAAATGTTCTCTTGCCTGTCTGGCAAACAACATTCTTCCAAGCACTTGAAACATTGTTCCAGCCTTCCTAGTTTGGAGAGTTTTAGGTCGGGGTGGGAGTGGGCGGTGTCTCATAATTGGGAGTTCGAGAGGACAGTTTTGGTGTTGGCCTGTGCTTCCCATAATGGTGATCCATCTGTCAGGACTCATTGAGACCCAGAGACCTAGTTTCCCTCCTCACCTTCTCTCTGCCATGGGAGTCATGGAGATACAAACATCCCTGCTGTGATCAGAGCTCAGAGCAACCCCTCCAGCCACAGCTACTTCAAATTTGAGATTCAGCTAATCAGCCCACAACCACTTAAGAGATGAGAGGTGTTCCAACCTCTGCTGGGCAGAGGGGTAGAAAAAGGGGCTTGGTGACCACAAGGTCATTCTGCTAATAGTGACATATGCTTTGAGCTTAAAGAGAGGAGGAACTGGGGAAAACAGTCAAGGAATATCCATAATTAAGCCATCCAGAGCAAAGGTCAAGCTGAGCATGTCTTGCTCAGGACCGGTTCTGTAAGACTGCCTGCAGAAATCATTATACTGCCACCCCTCCAGGACATGGACCTGACTCCTCCAGGGTGTGTAGCCTTGCCATCATGGATAACTGGTCTCAAGGGTGCAGAAGCATCCCTCTGCTGTGTGGCTCTTCCTAGAATCCAGGGTGAATACAGGTTTAGGACAATGACTCAACTTGGGCCTTCAGCCTTGATGGGAGCAAGGACAGGGTTAGGTACAAATGACTTTTTGAGAAGGTCAGTCCTTGAGTGACTATCATAGGTATGCTAGGTGAGGCAGGGGTCTGAAACAAAGGAAAGGAGACAGACAGGAACGAATGCTGAGATGCCAGGCTTTTTTCTTTCCTTTTATTTACTTTGTGGGCACAAGTGAGGATTTGATGCTTTTTTTCCATTCTTTCAGAGTCCAGAACAATTTCTCAGTGCCTGTTATACCCCCAGGCCCTGGGACAGACAGTGGGCTCTGAGGAGGAGAAGGATGCTGGCACAGGCACAGAGTTCTGGATTACCTGTGACCAGGGAAAAGGGCATCACTGTAAGTACAGCATCTGTGCCANTCCATAATTTTTATTCTATANACCTCCCCACTTTTAGNNGTCGTGTGCTAAGTCATTTAAAGTGGTAGACTGTGAGTGAAGCTGTCACAGACAGGTTTTCCATGTCCATCATTGGAAATNAGACATTTGCTGTCAAGAGCAGGTGTTACATTCAGAGGATACCACTGTAATGGCTGAGGCCTCCTCGTGTCTCTGAATGGCATTCCAGAAGCTGTCAGGCAGAGAGATGGTTCTCTCCTTCTGGGAAACTCATGTCTAACAGTCACCCAGCCACTCCAGTAGAGTGAGAATTCTCAGATGTGCAGCTTCATTTGCCCGAAGATCCCATCTGGACTGGGGACTGATTAAGATCATGGTGGCCAATGATGATGATGNGGTGTCCCTGCACAGAGTTTTTCTTGGGTCATTTGAATCACATCTGGTGCCGTTCTTCCCCCTTCACCCACTCCCTTGCCACCTTGTTCATAAAGAGTAATGGGAAGTGGAAAGCATGATGTGGGTGATGTGGAGCCGATTCTTCACTGTACATTTCACACTGAGAGCAAGGGATGTATTCCCAGAAACCAGCAGGCTCTGCTGGCACTGAGACAGAGTCCTATCTTAAGTGTAGTAGAGGGAAGGCAGAGCCTCCCTAGCGATCTGCTCTGTGAAGCTTTCACATCCTTCTTCCCCTCCATCCTTCATCCAGTTTTGACCAGGTTTGTGTAAAGTTAGAAACTGCATTTGTTTTTCCTGTCTCCATGCAATGCTGCTGCTTCTCAGCACCTGATTTCCAACCGAGATAAAGCTTAGTCAACATCCCATACCCTGCTCCAGTCTGGGGATTCCAGGCTACTGTGCACATGCATCTCCTAGGCTTTTAGAGAATGCATCCAACCGTCCATCCATACACACACACACACACACACACACACACACACACACACACATATGTATATATACATACATCCATTAATCCATCCATATATCCATCCATACATGCAAACGCACCGCATATGCTTACATGCTCACCAGGCATGCTTACATACTGTGTCCAAGAGCAATGACATGACAACCTGAGAATAGGTCTGTTGTGGGATGTCTTCCCATATTCTGTGTATATGTGTTGCCCTGATTGGTTGATAAATAAAGCTACATTGGCCTATGGCAGGGCAGGATGGAGCCAAGTGGGAAAACCCAAGGGAGATAGTGGGAGGAGAAAGGAGAGGAAAGAGACATTGGGAGCCAGAAGAAGCAAGATGTGAAAGTACCAGTAAGCCACGAAGCCTAGTGGCAACTTACAGATAAAGAGAAATGGGTTTAGTAATAAGAGCTAGCTAGCAAGGAGTCTGAGCCATTAGGCCATACAGTTTGTAAATAATATAAGCCTCTGTGTGTTTACTTGTGTCCTATCAGCTGAGGGACCGGGCAGCACACAGGAAAATCTCGGACTACAGTGGTCTGTGTATAGCAGGCATCCTCTGTGTGTTGCTGCATCACTCCCCGCATGACTATGAGTGAAGCAAGGGAAGAGGACAATGGGTGGGTGAAAGTACAATTGGCAGGTCCTCTAGATGATCTGGATGTCTTTGGGACAGTGGGAGCAGTGGAGGACTGTGAGGCAATGGGCCAGTCTGATAGATGGTGGAGACTTTCAAAGATTATCGAGACTAGAGGAGACAGACATTCACAAATGTATGGCGAGGGTGAGTTCAAGTTTGTGCACAGAATGTCCAGGGTCCCTGGGACTATCAGGTAAGAGTGGACTGGGAGGACACTAGAAACTGAGGACTGTCTATATCCAAGATGGAGGTGCAGATGTGGAGTTTGTGCTGTGCTATTGTCAGATGTGGAGCAAACTCCACTCTCCTGGGAGACAGAGCCTGCCAGTGCTGATTGGGACCAAGAGTTGAGTATCCCCTTAGCGGAACACCCCAGCCTCTCAGTTCTGGGCCCAGGGCCACAGCCCTGTGCCCCCGCACCACCACCCATTGCAGTCCCAGTTTCAGGCCAGTAGGCAGGTCTC